>CABFPE010000845.1:79609-96666 GCA_900660155.1 Hofstenia miamia | reverse complement strand
ACATGATTTCTTAATTGAAAGACATGTTGTTGTGGGCTTTGGTAACAAAATGTGTTCCACATCACATTCATCAATTTACCGATAAACAGCAATCACATCGCAAGGTAATCGAAATTGTTACCACACCTTTCCCTAGCCTAAATTCATTCCGCCTCTACTTTTTGCATTTATATGTATATAAATATACGAATAGTGGAATAGTGTAGTACAGCAGTTCTTCAAATTTTTTCATAAGTTGAAGAATAACAGCGGAAACTCACAAAAGTGCCGAAATTAAATTTTGTAAAATGCAGGTAAATACGAAAGTTGTTAAAAATGCTCCCAATTATTTCATTATATATTTCCCAGAGTTTAATGAAACAAAATTATTTCACTAAAGATCATTGAAGCCATCATACATGCAATATATCGGAAACCAGGCATCAAGAGAAATGGACGAAAAAATTTCAAGCAATTTACACTAAAATAATATGTAGTAGATTCGTTTAAATAAATAAATTAATTGAATTTTATGGTTACATTTTCTTCTTCAACTAAATGCACTTACTATTTAGATGATGGACGATCAGCACGGCTTTGTTCAATGCATTCCTTCGTTAGATGGCGAGCTTTACAAATGGACAGGTGATCGTCTAATTCCATTCGAGATTAATGCCGAAGATATCATTACTTCGAGTCAACGCTTAAACGATGATAGCTTCGCCACAGGAACTATATCATATATCACTTCCGCAATTGATCCTTTTTCTGGCAATGTAAATTTTGATTATATTAGTCACTAAATTCATCAATTTCACTATTCATTTTAGCATTCTTGTACAAACAATATCGTGTTTATGTGTTTATGTTTTACTACATATTCTATATGCTTATTGTGATGACGGCGTCATAGTAGCTTTGCTACTTACAATACTTTTTCAAAATGGCATTTAGATTGTCTGTAGTATCTTTTGATATCAGTTTTGTTTTAAGATAATTTTGATAAAAAATTTTTGAAAGTAAGATCTCTATAATGGTGTGAAAATCACCGATTTTTTCATTATATTAAGAAATTATTAACAAAGCGAAATTGTAGCAGGAATGTTGTTTGTTTCATATAGATGAGCGTTTGAAAAAAGTTTGTTACAAATCGATATCTTAGCTTACCCAGCGCCAGAGCACAGATGCTTCCATTCCTCATGAAATGTATGACTATAACAATCATAGTAAATATATACATACATGCATATATATATATATATATATATTAAGCATTTTTCTACTCTGTCTGCATGGGTAAGCAATATTTAACTAATTTTGAAATTATTACAATAATTGGAAATCGATTTATCTATTGAATGCCTTAGAAGAAAATTGGCAATAATTTGCAATTATTTAACCCTTTGCAGTCCACTTTTTTTTACAGTTTTGGTCACCACGGGTCCAATTTTTTTATTGTTTTTGGGTAGTTTTTCATATATAGGTCACGTTTTTGAAAGTTTTTTTGTATAAAATTCTTAAATTTTACTTTTTTGTTCATTTTTTATATTGATTTTTTTACGATATCTTGCAATTTTATTTATCATCCCAGGGGTAGGTGGACCGCAAAGGGTCAAGGTTCATTAATCAAGTCTCGATTTGAGAATCATTATTGGCATGTCTAGTAAATTAATATAGTATTGGTTATTGCTAGTGTAGTGCACCACCAAATTCACCTTTTTGTATATTGAAGGCATAACATTAACCTCATTTCCCACCATTGCTATCTTCTGTCAGATACCTGCTATTGTGATGTCAAACCTAATGAAGTTAAACAATGATTGCAGCTTTTATATAAGGCATATAAAGCAGAACCAAATTTGCTCTTAGTGATTATGATTACTGGCAACATTTAACTTATATTTTTTCTAGAGAAATTTCTTCTTAGTGCTAGCAGAAGTATCAAGCACTCGTAATCTTGGTTTTCTCTCAACAATGATTTTTCTTTTAAAAAGTTTTAAAGTGTTATGTTCGGTTTTTATGCAACACAAAACATGTTAATTTACTATGATTTTTTATTAGGTATTTTTATTATTGCTGAACGCGAAGTTACCAAAGAGAAAATTAGCCATTTTCAATGACATGCTTATGAAATTATATTTTGCTAATGTGAAAATAATTTGAACACGTTTTCTGCATTTTTTAACTTGTAGTGGAGTATGATTAATGCTATATAATTTCTTTAACTACGTTTTGAAATTGTACATTAGCATCATATCCTCTTGAAAAACTCCATTTAGAATTTTCCATTTCAGTGAGCAGATTTTATTTGAAGTTTCTGACAGGCCCAACTTTAGTCTAGAATTCCAAAAATTGAAGAAAATTTTTTAAAAAGCGTCATAATAATGTGCCTAATTAAAATTAAGTGGGTTTGGAATGATTCAGCAGTGGCAAAGTCTGGGTTTACGTTTTTGTATGGAGTTACTAAGCGATAAGAATGAAAAAAATTTCTAAGGATCATCCTAACACAAAAATAGTTTCCTGTTGCAACTAGAATCAGTTAAAATGGCAATAGACTGTGTTCGAAAGTCTCTCACCTACTGAACCACGGGGCACATAAGTGTGTTAGCCAACCTTAGAAATAGTTGCATAGGTTTAGGAAAACATAATTCACTTTTAGTAATTCATAACATAAACATTCATTATTGCTGGGTCCGTTTGCTACCCTGAAATTTTTTTAGAAAAATATGAATTAGTAAGCCTCATATTGAATAGATAGTTGGGTTTAGTTTATATCAACTTTTCTGTTTTGGTTAGCTGTCAAAAAGCGCAGACTATTAAATTCCACTAATAATGTTTTTTCAATAGCTGTAAAATCTTCAAAATAATGAATTTATCAGATACTTTATATGGAATATCTACGCAAATATATATATATATATAGTTCCCCTCCTCAGAAAAAAGCTGGGTTCTTCCCTGCCCATCGCCGTGAAAAATTTGCCGCTCCAGCAGCCAGAACCGAAAAAGTTCTACCGAATTACAATTTTGAAGGTTGTCTGCTTCTAAGTATCGAGTAAATTGAGTTCACAGCTACTATCTTTGCTTTGTTGACTTGTTCTATAAATGCATCGTGATTTGTCTCGTTGTAGAGTTTACTTAATGTGATTTCCATATAGTTATCAACTCATTAACTTGACCTAAAACCCATACTTACCTAATCAGTGGTGTAGTAGCAAAATATATAGTGGGTCTGCAGTAATATTTTAATGAAGATTATAACAATAATGTGAACCATAGGCAGCTAAAATTGTTCTTATTTACAATCCAACTTTCATTGAAAAATCAATATCGATTTCATTAATTTCGATGACTCAAAAATAATACAAAAATCAAGCAGCTCTTTAGCTGCAGTTTTTCGAACAATTTCGAAAGAATTTTCATCAAGTTAAAGTTCCGTTCGCACTGCTGAATTGCTATTAGATGTATTTAAGCATGCTTGAAGAACCAAATGTTCTTGTCACATACTTTCAAATGTAAAGTCTCGAAACATAACTGATTCAAAAACATTTAGAAATGCAAATGAGTTTCAAACCATCAATTGTGCGGAAGATGCTTGATGCACATCTGACATCGAAATTCTTTCCAATGCGTAAAAGCGGACTTTTAATTTCAATCTAATATAAGAATTCTCGTTGACTTTATTGTCCATCCTGAATGTGTAATACAATTTATCAATAAAGCTCAGAAAATAATGAGAACAGTTATCCCTTTAAGGGCATCAGCTACGACAAATTAAAACCGGGCTAAATGAAATGTCCTTTATAGTAATCTTTCAGGCTTATAAACAAGCTGCACATTTTTTTCAAACTCGAGTCGAATTGTTTTAAGTTGATTGCAATTTACTCTAAGTTAAATTCAAATTATTCCTTGAGAATACAAATTGATCCAATATAGAAATTCACTTTAGGATTATTCCATTAAAGGCGATTACCATAGGATTATTCCATGTAACATGTAACGCGTATTACACAAATGTTAATGAAAAACACATCTGTTTTTTACTACAGGATGTTTCTATCTTGTTTCGAAATTGTTGACATCTGTATCACTACCACAATCATAACATATTACTATTGTTTGTAGCAAAGAATTGTTGTTATATGCTAAATGAAGATTCTGCTCTTCTGTTATGCATTTTAGGCTGCAGCTTAACAGTTACTTTTTGTACCCCATAGATATTGGATAATACAAATAGTTTATGGCTTAAGTAAATTTAATATTAATGTATGTTACAAAAAACCGTTTTTCCAGTTGATAAGATGAATGATCATTTGATATTCCGTTTATCCACATCCTTTTAAGGGCTGATCATGCCCAGCAAAACTATGTTATGATAATCGACTCATTGCCTTTTAGCCAAATTTTGTAGGTATAGGGAAATATTGTCTACAAATTAATGAGTATAATTCTGAAATTATAAGTTTTTCTTTTTTCTCAACAATCATAATTATTAATCAACGTAGCTACAATTTCAGGATTTTCTAAATTTTTCTAAGTAATATACGCTTACCCTGCTTAAATTACAAAGGAAACTACGTCAGATTCTGTTCTTAACTCGATCTTTCTCTAATCTGAGCATAGACACCATAAAAACACTAAGATCCTATGATATTCCAAAAACTATAAGGTTGAGTAGAGTACTCATTGTAAAAGTGACAGTTTTACTTGTTTTCATTTGTTAATTTCTGATAATGCAGTCGGTCTTGGATGGTATCAACGATTGCAATCATATTTTAGTTCATTTTTAGAAACATCCGGAATAATGTTTCCTACAAATCAGTGTGCTAAACCAGTGGCGCGTTTAGGGGCGACCGCCCCTCCCCCTTTTGGGGCCAACTGCGAACTCATAAAAAAATGTTCTCTTTTCCTCAAAATTGAAAATAGTTCACGTTAATTCAAGACGTTATTTATCGATTTGCTGCTAAAAACAGCCGATTGCATTTTGTGTAAGCCTATTTCTGTCCAAAAAACATTTCTTCCAATTTTTTCTGTAAAAAAAGTGTCAGCCCTCCGTTTTAAAAATCCTAAACGCGCCACTGTGCTAAGCTACTATAGCCATAGAGAGGTAGGAAGTGCACTGCCATGGAAAGATTGATGATACAACAGTAGTTCTGGTTTTTGTCGTTACCTCAATATCTTTACAATAGGCATTCCTTAAACACAACTTTACCCCGATCTAGAAGCTGAAATGAGTAGCTGCCCAGGACAGGTCTATTTCATAGTTGCAGAGTAGTATTTCCATGTTACCTTTCTACATGAAATGCATGTAAGGCTAATGTATTTTTGTAAAAATCAAGGAAAATTATTTCCTTTTCAGAAGGCAGGCGCAGTCCTAGTAAGTTTCGAACGGGGGAGGGCGCTGTTCACATTTTTTTCCTAAGAAGTATAAAATGATTATATATTTGCTAATTATACAATTATTTATGAGGTTCTTCACACAGATGAAAACTAGTCTTTTTAAGACGTTATTTATTGATTGGAGAGCAGAAAAATTGGAAAAATTGTTTCTATTTTATGAAAAACACTAAAAAAAATATTTTTATCATAATAATAACATAAAAAGTCCGCAATTTCACATAATGTTTAGACCGTTTTTGAAAGCAGAGGGCGCCTAAATCCGTCCTGCAACAAATTTTGTAATCTGGTTTTTCCCTCAATATTTTATTCGTTTTGAAGCATCATTAATGCAATTTGGGTGAATCTTTGCCATATTCAGCATTAGCATGACCA
Source organism: Hofstenia miamia (assembly GCA_900660155.1). Lineage (NCBI taxonomy): Eukaryota > Metazoa > Xenacoelomorpha > Acoela > Hofsteniidae > Hofstenia > Hofstenia miamia. The sequence goes on along the minus strand of CABFPE010000845.1, from coordinate 90,918 downwards.
TTAATAAGATTTCTATTATTACCAAGGCCTAGTATAAAGAAGGCGTGAGATCACTCATTCTAGAATACCGTTCTAGCCAAAGCTATGTATTTATATTATTAAGCATTGAAATATAGTTTAGGTTACGCTAATTTGCAACATGCAAGAGCCAATAAATTTAGTCTGACTGTCTGGGTGCTATTAATACCTTACCCGAGCTTACATATTATAGAATAACATTTCAGATTATCGTGCCAAATGATATTCAAACTTCCAAATTTAGTCGTTTATATTTTTTCATGAAAAGTCAATCAATATCACCAAGTTTCATTTATGTTTTTCAAAACTGTTAAAGAATTAATAACTGTGGGATAAGAAAACTATCCCAAACCGTTGTTTATTATAGAAACAATTTTCAATTTCACGCAACAATATTTTCGTTACATGTTTCTAAATATAGCATCCGTGCATCCCCTAGCATTTTATATTGAGAAATTATCATCCTCTAAGTAAAAAGGTTGACTGCGGGCCTACGCCTCCATGCAAATAGGGCACAATTCCACTGAAGAATTAGCAAATTGTAGCGCTCATTGTCAATATATGCCGTGTTTGTGTATGCAGTTTGGAATATCTTGAAATAAACACACGTCACCTTTAATTATTGCGCAATCTTTTTATACACAATGCAAAGCGGATTGAAATTTGCAACTTGCAATTCAATTTAACATTGACAGCTACGTTGTTATTGCTATTGATGGCGGCTAATTTCAATAACGCATTTAATTTTTTATCCTTATTGTCAGAAATGCAACCTCTATTAGATTTTAATAGAGATTATGGTCGAGGTTGAGCTTAAGGTTGTATTTGAGATCGAGGTCAAATTGAGCATGACTATGTTATTAGGGCTGTTATATAATCAAATTACTATCAATTTTCATTCAATTATCTTGACGAATATTGAAAGCAAAAATATTTTTTTAAAACAATTTTTTCCAAGAAATTTCAAAAAAAAATATCTTCATTGGGAAATACAATACAATAATTAACACCTCTTGGTTTAGGGGTTTAAGTTTAGACATTTGGGTTAAGACAAGTATATTTTAGTGAACGGTGTAGCCGAACTGTGTTTGGTGCAAACAACAAATCTTACAAGTTTAAAGTCCTAGTATTGCAAGCAATTTTACCAATAAATGCTAATTGATAATTGAATCGAATTTAACAGCTAAATCATTCATTATTAATTACTAAATGCTAGATCAGTTATCAATTAGTAATAAATTTATCGAACAGCTCTAGATTAGGGGCCTCGACATATGTGACTACCAGTGGCGTAGCCTGAAAAACAATTGGGGGGAGCGCAAATTTTTGACACCACCACTTGATGATGTAGAAGCCTATAGACACAAAAACTCATAAGGGTTGATATAATTTTCTGCAAATTTTGTTATATTTTCAACAAAATGCTCATCTTGGGAATACAAACTTTGCAAATTTAGGGAGCATAGCCCATTTCGCCCCTTGGCTTTGCCTATGGATACTACCACACATTGGATGTATTAAGATTTCTTTTTCAAGTGCCCTATTTTGGTAGTATGCAGCTATATCAAGGATTTCCTCAAGCGGCAGCCCGCTCCCCAGATTTATCGCCTCTGGATTATTACCTGTGGGTACAATAAAATGTCTAGTGTTCCACAATTTCGTTTCAAACAACTTCAATCAATTAAAAGAATGAATCATAGAAATCGCCGGAAATATTGGTCAAGATGAGCTACAGCGGGCAGATATTCGTCTTTCACATCGACTATAATGGTGGATCATTTGAACATTTGTTATATGTAATCGACTAAATACATACGTACCAACTGCTGATTTATGTCTGACTCCAGTTAATTCAAGGATATTTCGATTCTTGATCGAAACTTCATATTCTTTGAAGAATACGATTTGACCTTATCAAGCCAAAATCCAAAAAGTTTTTTTATAGTCAATTTGAAAAAGAATGGCATTTTAATTACTCAAGATCAATAATGCAGTTGTTATTTCGAAAAAAAACATGTTCAATTTAGCACTTCTTAAACGTATACAACCATTAGTAAAACACCTGATCATTGGTTTTTATCCTTATTGAATGACGGGCACTAGAATAAAAATTTCTTTAGTTTGGTAGTTTGTTTAAAATAATACATTATATAGAAACATTTTGTATGTATCAAAATATGACTAATCGAGATCGAATTCGAGCTAAGAGCATTGAGGTTTTCAAGGTCAAGGTTGCATCTCTGCTGATTATACTCACTTGTATAGTTTGTAGCAGAATATTTGAAAAAGTAATCAATTTTTACAACTAAACTATTATTAAATTTATTTCGTTTTTTATTTTATATCTCATAACAAAGGCAGAATACTGAAAATTTATGTTCACTATCTTCATCTACTTTCCAATTTATACAGCAGCCCGTAGGTAGGTGGGGCCTGGGAGGACCCCTTATCCCAAATTACGTGGAGTAAGGATTTTGAGGGCTGACGGTTTTTCATTTCATTAATATATATATATATATATATATATATATATAATTGTCTTACGTCTTATATTAGAAACTCCATGCTTAACTTGATTTATCTTCTTATATTAACAAACATTAACAATTCACTATACAAATAATCATCCCCATTTTTATCCATTTTACAGGCTATTTTCTATGGATATAAATTACATCATTTCCCTAATCATTTAGCGATTTGCATGATATATTGTAAGGTTGTAACATTAGGGCCAAATTTAAGCTCAATTAATGTACATGTCATAATTGATTTTGTTAATTTATAAATATTTCATCTATAACCTTGTATCGACATTCGAGTATAAATATAATCTTTAGGTCAAATACAACTGTACTGGGGATGAAGGATGTATTTTGGAAAACGACACTGGTAACTGTGATCTCTTAATCATTAGTCGGCGGCAATATCGAGTACGAATGTTTGATGAAATTTCTGGTCAAGAAAGGTAGTCTTAGAACATTATATCAAATTTTTGACATTATTTAAGTTTTAATGTATTATATAAATTAGTTAAATTTTAATAACTCAGAAGCTTGATCATCCAGCTCACTTTAAAAAAACGAGGTAAAACATATTTGATTATTAAAAATATCGATAGGTAACGGAGTTGATATCTGCTGTAGAATTTAAAAAGAGCAAAGAGTTATTAAATGTTGTTTTAAATGCTTCGAGTAGTGCTACCTAAGTCCTACTATTTGGGTGCTGTAATGATGGAATGATACCGTTTGCTTTCTAATAAATATGTGTTTATAACTTACACATACTTGACAGTTAACCTCATTGACGCTGCAATAAATTTTTTTCTATTTATTTATTAATTATGTGACGATCTTGACATTTGCTGCTTGAAAGGAAGTTATCATCAAAATTTCGGTTAAGGAGAGTTATAAACATTTTGCCTCTACTGATATTTGAAGTTAATATTCTTTTATTCGTGTTTAGATGGAATCTTAGCGTAGGAAATGTTGAAATTCGTTTCCGTCAGCAGAGCATAGAGGGTGGACTCATTCCTCACGGTTTTCCATCACCACCAGTCTCGAATCAGCCTGACGATGACGGAAAAGATCTTCTTCCGAAGATCAAGTTCAATATGAACGAGGGTTTAGTGTTTGGATTTCATGAAAAACAGCAAGTGTGGAGAACAAAGGTTTAAATTTAGTTGTTGCAAGTATCACTTAAATGTCATACTGCCAAGGTCTTACAAAACTCATAACTACCAATGTGCGATTAGCTTATATATAATAAATGTATTTATTTTACTATCAAGCAAAGTTCGTGGTATCGATTTTTCAATATATATATATATGCTTATTCAATATGCTTTTACAGATAACATGTGACATGGGTGTATAAGTACATTTAAAAGATTTGACAAAATCAAAATATTCTCTATATAATTCCATCATGTGTTATTATTGGAATTTAAGAATAGTAAGTTTGTCGCACTTTGGTAGTCCAAGAATGATTGTTCTTTAAATAGTTCTTTTGCACGATGCACGCTCTTATATAATATATAAAAATATTTTTAGTCATCAGTCCAGAATTATTGGGTTTGAGGCACTCTCATGCATTAGTTCTCACTTTGTTATTTTTGTAAAGAAATGCGATTTCTCTTAGTATTGCATCATATATTTTTTCTATGTATAAATCAAAGTGAATATTTATCCATATTTTTACGCTAAATTGTAAACTTGCTGTAGTTCAAGGAAAATTTATGGTTCGGAATTTTCCCTAATTGTCAAATTTCGTTCTAACCTTGACATCCACTCCCTTTGATTTCTGTTGCGGTTGTGCTGTTGTTCTCAGTGATCACAATGTTTTTTTTCTCTGTGTTTATAACCCTCCTTCCATCAATCCTTTTCGTATTCCCCTTGCTGATTTTTCATGCATTCTTGAGTACTTTCATGATCAGTCTATCACTCTCTCTCTCTCGTCAACTTGGATTTCCCACTCCTCCTCATCTCATCTGTGATGACTTCAACCTTCCTAATGTTTGTTGGAATACACTTGACTCTAATGACGCCAATGAATCCGCTGTTTTGAATCGTTTGCTTCCTACTCTTGAACAACTGGTATTTTCTCCTACTTCCCGCTCCTTCCTCCTTGACTTGGTTTTGTGCTCTCACCCTGATCGTATTTTTGACACCTCTGTTGTCCCTGTTCCGGACGAACTGTCTGATCACTAATTTGTTCACTTCAGCCTGTCTGTCAATTCTATTGCCCCATCTGCTTGTCCTGTCACTCCTCAATATGCTCGATCTAACAGTGACTTTGTATCTCTAATTGTTGCTTTCTTCCTCAATCCCCATTTTTAATGATTCTTTCTTTGGTGATGACTGGTACACCTTCCTTCAAGTTATTTCATCCTTTGTTCCTCGTCGTCGCAAAAAGCGTATTTCTCTCCCTTTCTATTTCTCATCCTTTACTGTACACTCTTTGAATAAACTCGAATCTTTCAAATGCCGTTACATGCCTTCCAATTCTTCGAAACTCTCTTCTCTGTCCTGGTCCTCCTGCCACTTCCTCACTGATTCGCCTATGTAACATCGTCTTCCACGCCCATGATATTTCCCTCATGCTTAAGTCCTTGCTATCCTGATTGCGCCCCATCCTTTGCATTCCACGAAACTTCTTCAACCCTTTCCATCCATTTAAAGCATCTCTTCTCTTACATTTGCTCCTCTAAGCGTTTTCCGCCTTGCTGGAAAACATCTTGATCTCTCGACTCTTAAAATCTAATCACCTTCCCACCTCTCAAATCGCTTCTTATCGTCCAATAGCTATTCTTTCTCGGCTGTCAATCATCTTGGAGCGTCTTGTGTTTCGGTATGTGTTGCCTAAAATTCGTCACCTCTTCTCCGCTTCTCAGCATGGTAACCTTGCGGGTCTTTCTACCATCACTAGCTTACTCACTTTGATTGAAAACTGCTATTTCCACTCTAATCCTGGTTGCATTGTCTTTCTTGACATTTCTAAAGCTTCCTCATTCTATCCTTCTTCACAAATTAAGTTTATTTGGTTTTGATGCAGATTTCATCGAACTCTTTCAGTCTTCCTGTCCAATCGTCGTCAGTGTGTTAAAATCAACTCGTCTATTTTTCCCCTGCTCTTGTCTCTAGTGGTGCTCCTCAAGGTTCCGTGTTTGCTGTTCTCTTCTTCCTTGTTTTTATAGTGTATGCCTTCAGCGGCTAAATAGTCATTCATTATTATCCTTGCATCTCACAGCTTCATGCTGGTATCCCTCTCAGCTCGGGGAACTCACCAGTTCCCAGGGAGTCTGAGAGCTTTCCTCAGGNAGATAACATGTGACATGGGTGTATAAGTACATTTAAAAGATTTGACAAAATCAAAATATTCTCTATATAATTCCATCATGTGTTATTATTGGAATTTAAGAATAGTAAGTTTGTCGCACTTTGGTAGTCCAAGAATGATTGTTCTTTAAATAGTTCTTTTGCACGATGCACGCTCTTATATAATATATAAAAATATTTTTAGTCATCAGTCCAGAATTATTGGGTTTGAGGCACTCTCATGCATTAGTTCTCACTTTGTTATTTTTGTAAAGAAATGCGATTTCTCTTAGTATTGCATCATATATTTTTTCTATGTATAAATCAAAGTGAATATTTATCCATATTTTTACGCTAAATTGTAAACTTGCTGTAGTTCAAGGAAAATTTATGGTTCGGAATTTTCCCTAATTGTCAAATTTCGTTCTAACCTTGACATCCACTCCCTTTGATTTCTGTTGCGGTTGTGCTGTTGTTCTCAGTGATCACAATGTTTTTTTTCTCTGTGTTTATAACCCTCCTTCCATCAATCCTTTTCGTATTCCCCTTGCTGATTTTTCATGCATTCTTGAGTACTTTCATGATCAGTCTATCACTCTCTCTCTCTCGTCAACTTGGATTTCCCACTCCTCCTCATCTCATCTGTGATGACTTCAACCTTCCTAATGTTTGTTGGAATACACTTGACTCTAATGACGCCAATGAATCCGCTGTTTTGAATCGTTTGCTTCCTACTCTTGAACAACTGGTATTTTCTCCTACTTCCCGCTCCTTCCTCCTTGACTTGGTTTTGTGCTCTCACCCTGATCGTATTTTTGACACCTCTGTTGTCCCTGTTCCGGACGAACTGTCTGATCACTAATTTGTTCACTTCAGCCTGTCTGTCAATTCTATTGCCCCATCTGCTTGTCCTGTCACTCCTCAATATGCTCGATCTAACAGTGACTTTGTATCTCTAATTGTTGCTTTCTTCCTCAATCCCCATTTTTAATGATTCTTTCTTTGGTGATGACTGGTACACCTTCCTTCAAGTTATTTCATCCTTTGTTCCTCGTCGTCGCAAAAAGCGTATTTCTCTCCCTTTCTATTTCTCATCCTTTACTGCACACTCTTTGAATAAACTCGAATCTTTCAAATGCCGTTACATGCCTTCCAATTCTTCGAAACTCTCTTCTCTGTCCTGGTCCTCCTGCCACTTCCTCACTGATTCGCCTATGTAACATCGTCTTCCACGCCCATGATATTTCCCTCATGCTTAAGTCCTGCAAGTTGTCGGGTCCTTGCTATCCTGATTGCGCCCCATCCTTTGCATTCCACGAAACTTCTTCAACCCTTTCCATCCATTTAAAGCATCTCTTCTCTTACATTTGCTCCTCTAAGCGTTTTCCGCCTTGCTGGAAAACATCTTGATCTCTCGACTCTTAAAATCTAATCACCTTCCCACCTCTCAAATCGCTTCTTATCGTCCAATAGCTATTCTTTCTCGGCTGTCAATCATCTTGGAGCGTCTTGTGTTTCGGTATGTGTTGCCTAAAATTCGTCACCTCTTCTCCGCTTCTCAGCATGGTAACCTTGCGGGTCTTTCTACCATCACTAGCTTACTCACTTTGATTGAAAACTGCTATTTCCACTCTAATCCTGGTTGCATTGTCTTTCTTGACATTTCTAAAGCTTCCTCATTCTATCCTTCTTCACAAATTAAGTTTATTTGGTTTTGATGCAGATTTCATCGAACTCTTTCAGTCTTCCTGTCCAATCGTCGTCAGTGTGTTAAAATCAACTCGTCTATTTTTCCCCTGCTCTTGTCTCTAGTGGTGCTCCTCAAGGTTCCGTGTTTGCTGTTCTCTTCTTCCTTGTTTTTATAGTGTATGCCTTCAGCGGCTAAATAGTCATTCATTATTATCCTTGCATCTCACAGCTTCATGCTGGTATCCCTCTCAGCTCGGGGAACTCACCAGTTCCCAGGGAGTCTGAGAGCTTTCCTCAGGACTCTAGCCGTTCCTAACAATGCTGCCTTCTGTGCTACTGCTCCTCCCCACTTTGGTACTCCCAACTCCTCCAAGTATCTCTTATGCTTCTTACTTACTGCTCCTAGTGCTCCTACAACTACCGGGACTACTTCAACTTTAACTTCCACAGCCTTTCTATTTCCTCTGCTAACTCTCTGTACTTGTCTATCTTCTCTTTCTCTTTGCTTTCTACATTTCTGTCCTTTGGTACTGCTATGTCTATCACTGTTCCTAATCTTTTCTCTTTGTCTACCACTACTATGTCTGGCCTCCGTGCTTCTATCACTTTGCTCGTCTGTATGTTGAAATCCCACAGTATCTTAACCTTCTCATTTTCTATGACGCCCTGTGGCTTGTGCTCATACCACTTGTCTCCTGCTTCTAACCCATGCTGCCTGCTCAAACTCCAGTGTACCATTCTTCCCACCTTGTCATGCCTGAACTTATACTCATTCTGTGCCAACTTCTCACACCCTGCTATCAGATGATCTACTGTCTCCGCCTCTTTCTTACATAGCCTACACTTATCACTTACTTCTACTCTTCTGTCTATATGCTTCTTCACCCAGTTTGTTCTTATTGCTTGCTCCTGTGCTGCCATTATTAGTGCTTCTGTTTCTCTCTTCAGTCCTGCCTTCTTTAACCACTTGTTGCTCTCTTCTCTATCACACTTTTCTGTGTTCCTCCAGTATTCTCCATGCATTGCCTTCTGCCTATACCTTGTTTGTCTCTCTGATTCCATCCTACTCTGGTATATCTTCTTTCCTTCACTCTCAGTTCTTATCTTCTTTAACTCCTTAGTGACCTCTAGTAGGGACCCCTTAGGTTGCTCTTCTACATATTCCTTTAGCCCTAGTGCTTCTGCTTCTACAGTCTCCTCCACACTTAGCAGCCCTTTCCCTCCCTTATGCCTTGCCATGTACAGCCTATCTACATCTCCATTGAGGTTGAATGCTCTCTCTGCTGCTAGTATCTTCCTTGTCTCCCTGTCTAATTCCTAATTATTATTATTATTATTATTATTATTATTATTATTATTATTATTATTATTTAACCTATCATTAACAAGACAATTTCTTAGATGAATGCATCGATCGCCTCTGTATGGACTTTGTATCGTATGGGGTTGGTCAAGTTGGATCCTTTTGATGCGGGAAGTGCTTGTGAACTCAGTAAATGGACCAACACTCGCCTGTCTTCGAAGCTTCCTTCTTTATTTATGGGTAATTTTCATTTATTGAATTATTTGAGATTAGTAATTGTAAGGGAAATTGCTGGAGCAGAGATTAACATGGGTCGCTTAGGGCAGGAACACGTTTGAGACGTGGTATTGGAAATGATGGGCCAAACATTTAACATTTATTTTTGGCAAAATCATACCAATGAATCTAAAATGGGCCGAATTTGCATTAATTCAAATCGACAGGGCCTTGCTTGGATTTATGTTTTCAGTCCGTGAACCGCAAATTTGTAGTCACATGTGAAATTTTAATCTCTTACAGTAATTGACATAAAACACGTCCCAGTGGTCCAACATACGCTTACGGTTGTGTGAGTGTTTTCACATAAACAACACTACAACAACAAAATACAGCTGTGCCACACAACGGAACAAATTCATGCATGTATTCGTAACATATCAATAAAAATGATATTCAATGATACCAAGTGCTTAGGCATTTCTCTACATAAAATCTCTTTAAATACCAAAATATATTGGTTTCAATACAGTAAACAAAACTGATCGTTAGTTATTGCATTTAAATGTATGCGATTCTTAAGTTGTTAAAAATCTTACAATAAAGATATTTAAAACAAGCTCAAAAGCTTTTCGAAATGATTTTATTGTTAAGCAAAAAATTTAAACCTTACGATTAATACATATAGGTATGAGAAAGGCAATGAATATTCATTTGTTCAATTTTCCTCATTGCTATTAGCTTTCTTTCTAAACATCTTTAGGTGTCGTCGGTTGATCAAATAATTGTATAACAAAGGCAACTACGTTTTGCGTAAAATATTGCTGGATCGCATATTATTATTTCATGGCTTTGATAACGCAGGAGCTAGTTTGATAAATTTGACATTTTAAAATACATGCTGTAATAAGTAGATTTGTTGTATCAAATGCAAAATTGTAAAATTTGTGACGTTGAATTTTTATCCCCAGTACAACACGACAAACCTGTCCGACTTATTATATACATGTATGTTTAATATTCCAAGGAAATTTTAATAGCATTCATTCCCAATTTTCCCTATTAATTCCACGACAGCTCTTTAATGGTGACTTAGGAATATTCGGCATTTAGACATTAAGGAAGCATATTGTTTTTAGTAACATGTAAGCTTTTTGAGAGTGTCACTCGAGGTTAATTAGTCATCGGGAATTTTAATGGAAATTTTGCGATTGAAATGCACTATTACTTTGTATTCAAGTACAGGACACTTAACTTTGTTGCTTACTCTTTGCAGTTGGCTATTAATCGCTTGTTTATTTTTACATGAAAATCCTTTATTTAAGTCATAGTTTTGCCTATTAATATTTAGTCTCCAAATTTTTAAGATTATGATTTGTAATCCGCTTTTCCGCCAATATGTGTTGTTTCCTAGTTTTGATCAGGGAACTTCAACATTTTGCATCAAAGAATTTGAAAATGAAGATTAGATCTTGATTGACTTCCAGCCTCATTGCATGCAAAATTTTAGAATTTAATATTTCACTCAGATTTAAAACTTTTTTCAATATTTTCAATTCTTTGGTATACAAGTCTATTGTTTTGCTCTGAATTTGTAGCTTTTATTGTTAAGGAAGGATAATTTCAGTATTATAATTAGGGTTGTATAAAAACCAATGGTACGTTCAACGGAGATCTGGTCACCACAAATCTCCCACTCCAACCCGACCTTCGATCAATAATCTCATGAAGTGGCGTCCTTATGTAATGTCTTCATATTCTCGAACACCCGCTCTTGTTTCTTGGACTGTGCCTGCTGATGTTATAAATGCGCTTGTACCAGTTGAAGAGGACCAATCATACCCTTACGATCCCATTCACTCTGGATTTTATCTCACTGCTAATGAGCAGTCAGTAAGTTATTTTGCACTGTCTTGCAATATAGACACTAATAAACTACTTAAATAGGAAGAAGAGCCTCAGTTCTTGTAAATGTTTTAATGCAAATAATAAACATAGTCATTTTTAAGGTTCATTGTCAACAATGCGGGTGTAATCTTTCGATTGTAAAAAATAATTTTTAATACCATTGTAACAAATTTATCCTAATTTTCCACACTTAAGATTTTATTAACTTTCAGCATTTTTTGCATGTCCATGTTACTGCTCAAGATCTTACAAGTAAAGGCGCAGCTTTTTTTGAAACCTGTCTATTTTGGGATTGCAATTCAAGAAAAAACAGCTTTTGTGACTTCCTCTTAGGGGAATTTATCAAAAGCATAGTCTAT
>CABFPE010000845.1:21125-49176 GCA_900660155.1 Hofstenia miamia | reverse complement strand
GGCCGCAGAAGCTCAAAAAATATGATGCCGAGTGCGTAAATGTCAACATTGAAATTGTACGACTTGTTCGATAACTAAATAATGAATTATTTTAAGCAAAATATATTTACTGTACGTAATCAAAGATATCATAATAATCAATGCTAAAAAAATGATGGTGTATCTGAACCATTTTCAATTTAATTCTACAGTTAACACATCTTTCAAATTCTTATCAATATGTACAGAAATTTTACCATTTCAGGACTCATGTAGAGCTGAGTTCCTATTTGGCTAGTTCTAGTGGAATGTGACTGACGTGTATTTTCATGAGCTTCAAACTCGAGAGATTCTTCAGAACATGTTACTAAGCCAAAATCCCCTATCTTGATGCATTCGTCATCATGCAATGAAAAGAAAACATTCGATGGCTAAAAGTGACAATTTACTAACTGTGACATGTAAATTTGGCATCAAAAATAATACTTTTACCAGGATTGCATTTCATGCAATTTTGCTTAGGTATTTCAACAGCTGATATAAAGGCAAGTTTTTTTTACAATTTTCCGTTAATTATGTTTTAGTCTATACCATTATATTTTGTAATTTCAGTTGTTTGTTTTCCCACAGTTGTTTTATATAATTTTATGTTATTCTCTAATTTGTGTTGTAACATATATTTAATAATGTTTATATATAGTCTATAGTTGTATTTCAGAGTTGGAATTGGGCCGGTTTTTTAGGGCTAAGCCCGGCACAATACAGATAAGACCGAAGCCCGGCCCATTTAGAAATACCAAATATTCGGGCCAAGACCGACCCAATTTATTTTTTTCGCCACTGATAGTGTCTTTTGCCTCATAGAGGCCCATATTCACTATACTATGAATTTGATTGGATAACTTGCATAATGTATTGTGCATAGGTGCATATCAGTCAACAAGCTAATTCAATTCTGTTGAAACTCAAATTGCAATGTTAAACTTAATACAATAAACGTGTCATACAGGGCCTTAGGCCTGGGGCTAGGGAGGTTAACCCTTCCTGGAGCAGATGTGAGCCCCCATGTAAATGATTGCATTTGGCTACGAAATATTTTCAAATGTGCGTTTTCAAAAATGTTACGGATGAAGACAAAAATTTTCTAAATTGTTTTAAATTTGTGCATACATTAACTCTAAATTATTAAGAATTTTTTTAGCTTTTTGTTGGNAATAAGACAATGTCAAAATATTTTACACGATTAATAAACATATAACATTGCAGTACACTTCAAATAATGAGACGGTAAGAAATTATAACTAAAACCAACATGATTTCACTTACGACCGCTCACGACAAAAAACATTGTGCTCACCTCTTCACGAAAAGTTTCTGAGAAGTCAGAAGGAAATTTGTGTTCCCTCGTGGCCTTTATTTCCTAGAATAAATGGTGTCATGACGGAATTTAATAAATAAGTATTAAAATGAAACGAAATATAAGCAGAAAAACGATAAATTCTAACAAAATTTCTGAATCCATCTGGCTACATTTTTCCACTAAATATCTTAAAATAAATCCAAAGCATTGTAAATTTTATTATTTGCATCAAGACTGCACACCAACTGATTATTTAAGACTAACTTCCCCTTATTGACACCTCTCTGGCAATGTAATGATATTATGTCCAGGATTTCCTTTAAAGTGAAACCTAAAAGAGCCAGTAGGCTGCACTGGTTTGCGTGTATTTGATATGTACGTCCAACTTATTTAATAAATTGAACATATGATTTTGTCGATGTGGTTATGACTGATATTCTATTAGTATGAATGTATTAGCGCATAATTATATTAAATAAAATGTTCTAACTTACTAAAGTCCGCTGATGTTCAGAAGAAAAGGGCCGCAGAAGCTCAAAAAATATGATGCCGAGTGCGTAAATGTCAACATTGAAATTGTACGACTTGTTCGATAACTAAATAATGAATTATTTTAAGCAAAATATATTTACTGTACGTAATCAAAGATATCATAATAATCAATGCTAAAAAAATGATGGTGTATCTGAACCATTTTCAATTTAATTCTACAGTTAACACATCTTTCAAATTCTTATCAATATGTACAGAAATTTTACCATTTCAGGACTCATGTAGAGCTGAGTTCCTATTTGGCTAGTTCTAGTGGAATGTGACTGACGTGTATTTTCATGAGCTTCAAACTCGAGAGATTCTTCAGAACATGTTACTAAGCCAAAATCCCCTATCTTGATGCATTCGTCATCATGCAATGAAAAGAAAACATTCGATGGCTAAAAGTGACAATTTACTAACTGTGACATGTAAATTTGGCATCAAAAATAATACTTTTACCAGGATTGCATTTCATGCAATTTTGCTTAGGTATTTCAACAGCTGATATAAAGGCAAGTTTTTTTTACAATTTTCCGTTAATTATGTTTTAGTCTATACCATTATATTTTGTAATTTCAGTTGTTTGTTTTCCCACAGTTGTTTTATATAATTTTATGTTATTCTCTAATTTGTGTTGTAACATATATTTAATAATGTTTATATATAGTCTATAGTTGTATTTCAGAGTTGGAATTGGGCCGGTTTTTTAGGGCTAAGCCCGGCACAATACAGATAAGACCGAAGCCCGGCCCATTTAGAAATACCAAATATTCGGGCCAAGACCGACCCAATTTATTTTTTTCGCCACTGATAGTGTCTTTTGCCTCATAGAGGCCCATATTCACTATACTATGAATTTGATTGGATAACTTGCATAATGTATTGTGCATAGGTGCATATCAGTCAACAAGCTAATTCAATTCTGTTGAAACTCAAATTGCAATGTTAAACTTAATACAATAAACGTGTCATACAGGGCCTTAGGCCTGGGGCTAGGGAGGTTAACCCTTCCTGGAGCAGATGTGAGCCCCCATGTAAATGATTGCATTTGGCTACGAAATATTTTCAAATGTGCGTTTTCAAAAATGTTACGGATGAAGACAAAAATTTTCTAAATTGTTTTAAATTTGTGCATACATTAACTCTAAATTATTAAGAATTTTTTTAGCTTTTTGTTGGTTGCTTCTTAAAATTGTTAAACGCTTTCATCTTACAAAACAATAAAAAATCACAAAAATCAGAGTGCACACTGTAAATGAGATGTGTCTCGTTTTTTTGTAAATGAAACTGCTTACATTTTAATATTTTGCTTAGACTTTTATGGAAAACATAAAAATGATGCCTTTGATAGTATTGTAATGTTAAGTGAGATAATGGCGATTTTTGGCATAGCTGTCAACGATCCTTCCATATGTTTACTCTCCAGATATTTTGTTATTATTAACTGACACGGCAAAACTTAACTGCCAATTTTACAATGAAATCGATTGTGTTTGTATTTATTAATCTTTAAATGTATGCTTGCAGCAACAAGGAACTAAGCATACTCAAGTGGCCTGAATAGCAGACGATGAAAAAATATTGGTATCTAGAGTCATAATAATACTATTTTTGAAGTAACCACTCTTTAAAATATTGTAATCCCTGCTGAGTATTATGCTTACGGCCAAGGTATCATATATGTCACTTTTCGTAAGTTCTTCCTACCGCCACCACAAATTTAGTAATAAAAGTGTTGCCACAACTAATTATTACCAGGATTGCAATCGTCCTTTTTATAATTTAGAAAACTTATCATTTCTTTTATATTCAATTACTAAAATTCTCCCCCAACTTACATCAACTTACATCAACCCAAAGCAAGTGGAGTTTTCAGAAACGCTTTTTGCTTGTAGTACCAATTAAACCATCAGGCTCAAGCCCGGCCCAAGTTGCGATTTCGCAAATCCGGCCCAGCCTGACCAACTTTAGGCCCAACCCATTTCCAACTCTGTGTATTTATAGTCTTAGTGTATTTTAATGCATTAAATAATATTTTGTGATCAGACTGGCCTTAGTCAGAGATGTCCGGGTCCACTCCCAGCCTTAGCCCACAGGTTTTCATGCCAAACCCGAGTCGACATGTCTACACACGCCACACCATGGACTTTTGCGATATATTAACACCTTGACGCAACACAATGCAAATTGAGAAATATATTTGCACAGTTAAGGCTGGTCGATAAACGATTGCAGGAATCCGGCCCACGCGTAGTAGATTAGTTTCACTTCCATTGTTTTTTTCTGTTGCTTATTTCATCACGAAATTCATGAGAAAATGCGTTTAGTACATTGAAAATTCAATATTTTATAATGCCCAACAAGTGTTGTGACCTTATTGCAGATCTATTATAGAGTAAATCTCAACGTAAAGAAGTGAAATTGAATTTACTAAGCATATATTTCCGGAAGATGAATTGAAGTAGAAATGGTTGCTAGCTATCGTCTACACCAAAACGTGATTTTGTGCCAAGTAAATATAGACTGTAGTATGTACTCTACATTTTCAACACTCCAATTTTACTTACATTATGCAATAAAAGAAAAAGAAATTCAGAAGAACTAGAAGCGCCGAGCAGACAATTTGGCTGTTGCACACAAGTAAATACGATGGCCTAGAATAAGTAATACAGGAATAAGTCCTACACGATTAAGTTCTACATGATTTGTTCTACATTTAAACGAAGGGACGGTAAAATGTCATACAAAATTATTGATGTTTGCAGATTGGAATTGAAATTATATATATTTGGGAATTTTTTATACATAAAAAATGTGGAAAAATCAAATAAGATTCATTTAATGTGTTACCTATATAAGAAAGGGCGTGCAGGCCGATGCTCTAATTTGTGAAGAACCATTTAAGGTAATTTTTAATACATGTATAAATAATTAAGATTTCCAGATGCATTAACTGAGTTAATTTAGATTAGAATTACTTTGTTTGATTGATTTAGGTTACCCATGACCACAATCATTCTGGAGATAAGGAGAATATTGATGTAATAAAACTAAAAACCCAAAGTTAAAAGAATGCTGACGGTGCTAGATCCCCTCAAACGGACAGACGTTGGAGGTCTTGTGTCTTTCTTAGAAATGCAGTCATGTCTTGGGCATACCAGCCTGTATTCTACATGAATTCCACTCAAATCTTTCATGTTAATAAAAATAATTGGATTCTAGTTAGCCATTTAAATTTCCCCAGACGTAAATTCTTATATTTGACTCTCTTTCTTGCACATTAACAATGGAAGATTACCGAAAGTTTTTGAAGTTCACTGGCATTGAATTTGGTGCATGTTTCGATGTAAATTTGCAGAGGTAAAGCAACTACTATGATTGTGGGGTATGTTCAATCGGATTCCTCACTTCGATTGCATTTGGATACAATCCTGGAAATGTTAGATTTAAATCCGCGTAAAAATGTGATAAAGTGTTATAATGAAAAAGGCAATTTTAATGTTTCCCCATACTTTCATTGACAGACACCCATTATTTACAAAAATGTTGAATTGTTAAGTTTTTGTGGATTAAAAACATTTATTTGGTTTATAATTATATTGAACAAATATTAATTCTCAAATGTTTCTTTTAGTAGAAATATGTTCCCTTAAATAAGGTTTGGCTTATATATAGATTCGTGGAGCAAGGTAAGCACAGCTGTACATTTGTACAGATGATTTTAGATTCATAGCAAATCTATGCATTAACTTTTATTACTTTTAATAATAAATGAACACTTCTTAGAACATTTCCAACAATTTATGTATTATATTTTTTCTTTTCATGGCAACTGCTATATTTAGTATTTATACATACATACATATATATATATATATACACACACTATTGTATCTATTTTTCCTAAACAAATATTTTTATACGAATGTTTTTAACATTAATAGTTTATATGCACAATAAGAATGTTAATACAGTATATTCATGAACAATTTGATATGTTTCAGGGATTGGGACCAGATAGTTGCGCTTGCAAGAAAATATTGCAGTTGCAACCTCGATCATTTCAAAATAAATTGAATTATCACAATATTTCTATTCTTACATAAATCATTCAAATGCACTATATTTATCGAAAATAGTAAAACAAACATAATTCAAGTAATATCTTACGTGACTAAAGGTTAAACCAGCCCGAACAAAACCTACATTATTACTTGTCCATTTATTGCCAATATCTTAATAAATTATTTTTAAAAATAGGATATCATAAGTATTTATCAATACAATATAGTTCGCAATAATTCTAATGCCAATACAAAGTAATGACGGTTTTCATAATTTTAATAAATCGTTTTTGACGCTGAAGAACTATATATGATGAGTGTAAATATTAATGACAATCAGCCCTAGCTGTGTATTGGGAAAAATCGTGTCGCGTCCAGGTGATTTATATCGTAGAAGTCCATGCCCCCACCCACAGCAATTTTCAGCAATTCAGCTCACAGTATTCCCAAAAAAATTACCAAAGAAAACTCCTTTTGTAGCACGTAAATGTCATAAACTTTTTGTTCAAAAATTAGGGAAACAATGATACAAATCTAATAATTTAAAGTATATGACATATACGGTGTTGGTCATGAACTAGAGACCACCTAAAAAAATCGATATCGTTTCAATAGCTAAATGTTCGTGTATATACTAAATCCGTTTTAGTCTTATGTAATTGGTTGGCTTTAACTAATCACATTGCTTGGCTTTTTATATTTAATGATCTGCACAGAATATTTTGCATTTTTCGTTGTTGTCAAAATGAATACAACGCCTGCAAAAAGAACAAAAATTGTTGTCTTATACAAAGAAAATTACAGCCAGAGAGAAATTGCAAGACGACTTTGCATCTCAAAAACATATGTTCAAAAGACTCTAAAGAGAATTTCTACTACGGGGTCACCAACTTTTAACAAACGTCCTGGAAAGCCCCGAAAAAGTTACGAAAATCAAGTACAAGAACAGACAATTAAATTTATCGCTCTGCTGTTTCTTTGCGTACAGCTTCTACCTCCTTTATTCAAGCCAGGTTGCCAGAAGACGTTGATATATGTATCATCAGGAGAAGTCTTTTAAAAGATTTTAAACTTCGTTCATACCGTCCTGCAAAGGTATCCAGACTATCAAAGAAAAATATTGAGGACGTTTGAAGTTCTGCTATTAAGAGAAATATTGGGATATTGCACTATGGTCTAATGTCATGTTCAGTGATGAAACCCTAGTCAGACAGTTTGCCCATCTGCCAGCCGTCCTGCAAATATGAGATACAATTCTCGCTATATCACAAATTCAATGAAATTTTCAGCCTCAAGGATTATCTGGGGATCAATTTCAGCCAAGGACCGTAATCTTATCTACATTTTGGATAGGGGTGAAACCATAGGTGTAAACCGGTCGGGCCGGGTCAGTATTTTATGACCGGCCGGTTTGAACCGGTCTAAAACCGGTCAAATAACCACTGAGTGAATGAAAAAGATTTAGCTTCTCTTGATTGAATTTTGATGAAATCCGTAATTTCATCATGTTTAATCGCCAAAATTTCAAAATTCTATGCAACTGGATAAAAATTGAGACTTACTAGAGGATATTTTTTCAGTAATTGACATAATTGCATCACTTGTAAAGGAGTTGGTCGATTTGTATGTGCAGTATTTTTTCAAATAATTTACTAAAAGGTTGCGTTATTCAGATTGGCCTATAATTTTTAGCACTAAAGGGATCTCCATTTTTATATAAAAGTGTTACATCTGATTTTTTCATTATCTCCGGAAATTCATTTTCAACGATGCATTGATTAAGTGCAAAAAATATGTGGTCGCTAAATAGATAAAAAAATGTTAAATATAAAGAAAGGTAAATGAGTCGAATCTGAAGATTTATTAACGTCTAAATTTCGTACAATTACTTTTAATTCTTCTAAGGTAGAAAACCTAAATTGCAACGTCGACTTACAATTTCATTGACTAAGTTTTGATAGAGGAATTTTATGAAAATTGAAGTTACCTCATTCTTTAAATTTAAACATTTCTAGGTCGATTCTCTTTCCAAAACAGCTCGTAATATTGAATACCCTACTGACATTAAAAAATATAATCCCTTAAAAAGCATTTAAGAATCTTCCCTAAGCAAAAATATATTTCTGGTAGATCATTGCTAGAATACAAACTGTATAATGATGACAATACGATAACTCGTTATTAAAGTAGTACTATACTAATTCAATCAAAGCGTGGAAGATTTGTTTTTTAATTTATGTACTTTTGTGTATACGTGTTGTGTCATGCACTCCTAGATTATTATATTGTAATAATCTAGGAGTCCATAGTTGTGTTAATTTATTGATGCTATTCATATATATATAGCATTTTTCATGTAAATATTTAATTAGACTTTGAAAAAAGTTCTGCCGGTCAACCGGTTTCAGTTGGCACCGGTACCGGTCGGGTCGGGTCGACCATTTTCCGACCGGTTTACACCTATGGATGAAACTGTCCATTCAGCAAATATCTTGAAATTATCAAACACAAAAGTTCCCCTTTGGCTTCAGAGACTGAATTGTAATGTTTCAACAAAAAGGTGCTCCCTGTCACCAAGCAAAGAAGATCAATTCATGACTTCAGGATAATCACATCGCTTTACTAATTCAATGGTCTGGGTCATCAACTGATACAAACCCAATTGAGAATTGTTGGTCCTTAATGAAGCAGAAGTTATCTAAGTTGAAGCACCACTCATATGAAGATTTAAAACAGAAGATGTTAACGATGTATACTCAACGCATTTCACCTGAATTTATAACGTAAAATGTAATGTGGTATCTAACTAATGGCCAACACTACTTTATCAAGCACGGATTTTTTATTATAAAGATTCCAGTTAAAACATTAAAATCAGTTTGTTGAAGCAAAGAGGCATACACAATTTTAATGTTCACGATGCTACATTTTGAGTTTTTGTTGAGGAAACTGATATAATAATTATTATGTATATCGTAACTTGAAATTGAAGAAATTTAGCCAAATATCGAACACCACCTAAAATTACATTTTCAATTGATTGGTGTATAAAATATTTCAATCATATTTTTAAATATACAATTTAGAATTATCCACACGAAAAAATATAATTCTAACTGGGAGATTAGTTGCACACATTTCAACACTTGGAGATGCTATTGTCACATTCATAAAATTCTGCTGGAATAACTAGATAAAACAATGATAATTTTGGATTTTTAAACTCATTGGAAAAATGATAAGAATGAAATAATTAAATACAGCTTGAAAATCTTACAAAAGTTTAGTATAATAATAATAATAATAATAATAATAATAATAATAATAATAATAATAATAATAATAATAATACCTTAAGGTCTCGATGTATGAAATTATTACGATGGACAAAATCGACAGCATCAATCATCTGATAATAATACCCAAATATGGTATTTCTCTCTCGTTTGTGATTGGAAAAGAGCCAGTCCTTGAGAGTTTTTGTTTGGCACAGCTCCATGTGAATGTAGATGTAGGAACTAAATCAAACGTTAGATAATAATGCAAGTAACCTTATTACAAAAATCATTGACAAGAATATAAATTTGATGCTGTCGTAGGCTGTGAAATAATTAGTTTTCACACTTATTAATACAAGTTAGATCATCATTTAATTTTGATACAGCATTAATATAGATGATAAAAATTTAACTGTAACAAGCATCAAATATGGTATTTATTTATGCACTTAATTGAATTGATAGATAGTAATTTTGACATTAAAAGCGATGAGTCTAAGATTTATAGATCGAAGCCTCATCAAAAAGACTCTTAAAGAGGAAGTGCAGTCATTTTCACTACTTGACTCTAACAGGATAATGCTGCAGCACAGTCTAAATCTCGGTTACAATTTTCCAGTTCAAAGAGAATGTGATTGAATTAATGCAATGATCACATACAGTCAGGATCTAAAACCCATTGAAAACTGCTGGTTCGAAACGCAAATGAATTTAGATGAAGATGGTCCGGTGAACATTTTTAACTGGGAAAAGAATATTTCTGAATTGAGAAAAACAAGCTGTTATTGATATGTCGTTACAACATCTCAATTCGTCTTTTGTACATTTGTACAAATTTTCGCCTTTCATTAACACAGATGAATAATACCATTGAGTTTGAAATACAATGAATCTTTTACAACAACATCGATACATTTAATCCGGCTTTTCTATTAAAATAACCTTAACATAATAGAATTTAAGGTGAAATTTTGCCTTTTCGGTTTTTATGATGATAACTTGATAAATGTTGTAGCGTTCTGCAGAACCCTTCATCCCATGGACGTTACTTGTCCTAGTTTTATGGGACTCAATAGTTCAGTGAACTAACATGGGAGTGGTACTATAAAAAAACTGGGACAATGGATTTCAGAATATGGCTGATAATATTTGTCAATTTTGGACGAAATAGAAGTAATGTCGATGAACCAACGGAAAAATAAGATTTCAGGGAATGGGATTAAAATATTTTGGTCCTGCAGAGTTTTACTTTTGTGTAGGAAATGCCATTGTCATTATTTTATAAAACGGTATCACAGCTACTGGAAAACATTTGAGAACACTGTGCAAAGTAGAGGAATATACTGGAATTTTAAGTTGAAAAATTAAACTCAGCGCGATAGATTAAAAACAGATAGAAAACGTGAAATAAATTAAACTTAGCGAAATTTTGAATTACGTATACTGATATTTGTTGGAAAATGAAATGGCGTACATGGGAATGGAGATACTTGTGTTGCATTCTTTATTGCTTTCTTCTAAATAAACGTCAAAGACCTAAATAAAATTTAAAACAAACCCTGAGGAACAGTGGAGTCTGATGGGGCTGCAGTATTTCTAAAAACGATTCCATCATCAGACAGAGATGTCTGTCTATTAAACACCACATCACCTTCACCAACGGAAGTTGGGACACTTTGTGGAGGAAAGGCACTGCATTCTGTGGTTTTAGTACTGAAAGAATTCTCAGATTGGCAAGTAGAATCCAGAGCTTTATCGACAATGGCTTCGCTAAAAAGATTAATTATAAATTGAGTTAAAGAAAAATTTTTTTGTGGTAAACGCAATTATATTGTTTTGAACCGTATTATGTTTTGATAGAGGTTTAAGATAGTAGAAATCAATTCTTCTTCATTCAAAATATCATTGAAGGGCCCATTGCTTATTCAATAAATTTGTGACTTGTAGGTAAAATTAAGCACAGTTCTACATGATTAAAAAACCAAAACTTACCCAAGCTAATCCATATACATGTTGAGTATTAGGGTTTTTGAGATATCATTATATTTTATAGCATTTATTGCATTTGGAATGTTAGTATTTCGAATTTGACTTCTTCGGTAGATTATTTTTGCCTCTCAATCAACTACACGATGACTGGTAAACATAGTCCAAAATTGTATCGATATGTACGCGTATACCACATAAATTGTGATTTAAAATGAAACTTGCGTAGTAAAGATTAAAATCAAGCTCAGACAAGCGAGCTTTGCATGATCAAAATCAAATTTTTCACACAAAATGGTTATGGAAAGACAATAAATGTATATATTAAATGTCCTTTGATATTTTCCAAAATGCAGACCAATATTCATATATTTTGAAACTAGAAACTATAAATTTTGGAGTTTTGAGACAAGCTCAAATTTCATATGTGATTTTTAGTAAATTAATGGAAAAATTGCAAGTTATTGGAAATACGAAATTGAAGCATTGGGAGCTCAAACGTATTTAAGACGATAGCACATCACAGATGTCGCGTCATAAATAAATTACTAGAGTTTGTTAACGATAATATGTAATGTTCAGACTATTGAAACTAAAACGCAATCATTAACGGTTATCCGTTTCTCATGTGTAAAATTTACCCAGTACAATATTTTAGATGAAATTTCTCCAACAATATTGATGTTAGATAATAATAGTTTTACGACTTTTCATCTGTTTAGACCTCTAACACATGCTGCAAAAATCAAGCATTTTAGAGAATTACAAATTCAGTGGATGAATATTGGCGGGGATTACGCGACTATTATTAATCGCGTAGTCCACGATATTGGTACATTCTAATCCCTCCTACTTTTTGGTAGGTAATTCATCTAGATACGCCTGTGTCTCTCTCTTCCTCTTAGGCCCATGGCTACACAATACTTCTACATCATTAGTCATGGAATTTTCAATAGCAGTTTTCCAATTTGTAATTTTCATGCGCTGTTGGCAATTGTCAGTCAATTAGTCCCTACTGCTAATATATTAGTGCGTGAGACCACTTTAGCATTTTCATTTTATTAAATGTAATTTGCCATGGCATCCCGTCCAAAAAAGGTATTGTGCTGAAGAAGATGGTCAAATTTTGATAGGCATGTGTGATGAGGAGTCTGTCCTCTAAAAAGGGATAGAAAAACTTCTACTTGCTTTCCTAGATGCCACAGACCAAGATGTGCTGAGCAATGATCGCAAATTTGTACAGACTGCTGATCAAAAACACAGTAACTTAATCTACTATATGTATACATAAATACAGTTTTCATATTAATATTATAGATATTTTTGTATTATTTCGAGTTCAATCAAGTTAGCATATAGTAGCATGAGTATGTTTGACTTAATAAAATAACAAGTTTATGCATTACAACAGCTTTTTATATTGAAAGGACAATATAAGTTGTCATGGGTAAAATTTACTCGCTTATGCCGATAAGTGCTTATTCATAATTACACCGAATAACTGTTAAACGCAAGCGAGATATCACGCGTATGATTTGGCAAGATATGACGTTTACTGTAGTATTACAAACACTAAGTTCTCATGTTAAATACATGTATTTACAATGAAAGAGAAACTGAAAAATAGTAAAATATAAAAGTTCACGAAAAAAATTAGAAATATTTACCTTCGATGCATTCCAAGAAATTTGTTTTGAATTGAAGTTTCAATCCAAGTGTTAAAATAACGTACGATGCCGTTGTGCTCTAATTTTGCCAGGGCTTCTACCTCCCTGAAAACTTTTGATTTGTTGTCTTCTCTAAACATAACAAATTCGTAAAATATTTCGTGTTGACCCTGCTAACATTTAAACAGTCAATTGTAAAGATATAGTACTGAAAAAAAGTGTAAATGAGCTCAAAGTAATTTTTAAGCACTTATATCTAATGAACTTATGAACATATTTAAAATCTGAAAACACTGCAAAATAGAAAATTTGGCCTTCATTGTTTTTGTTTTAAATTAGCGACTTGTCACAAAATCGTCCAGACGTGCACGAACGAGGCTCACATAGTTTTTCGTCAGAAAGCAAAATATTTTACAGTAGTTGTTCGAATTGATGCAAGCATCGGTGCAAACGTGCACACTAAAGAACATTATTCTAACCGCTATGCTCGCACGTTGTCGTTTTCAAAGCACACAAACAGAACCGTCTAGTGCGTAGTGGTGTTTCCTACCCTGATAAACTATTGTAATCGCTCAAGGACGTACGTTTCAGTTCCTCAATATGATGGTAGCTTCTATAATGGCTGACGTTGCAATTAGTGTTGATACAATAAACGTGGAGATCGCGATTACAGTGCGCACCCTCGCAATTAAAATAGTGCGCACGGGTTTCCATTGCAATTGCGTCAATTAGAGGGCTTCATTATGTGGAAATTAGAAATGGTAAAAATTTGAATATTTTTACAAAACTCGGATATTTCATTGAAAAAAATTGAATATTTTTATGTACTTCAGTCACAAGAATAATTTTAGTACAAATCTTAATTATAGATGTGTTTATATAAAAGGCTTTCAATATCTCTTAAAATGAACTAACATTTGTCGTTGGAAAATAAAGTCTGAGCTAGTCGAGTGATAAGCAAAGTTGGAACGACTCGAAAGTAACTGAAGTTGTTATTTTGAACTAAAAGTTTATCGACTGCTTTGTAACAAACGATGACAAACTTCAAGATTAAGAAAATTGGATAACAGGCTGATACATAGGAATCAATGTTATAGAAAAGGTACCCCGATACTTAATTCCACTTAATTTATGTAGTGTGCACTACTACAAAAATCGTGTAGAGAAATACACCTATAAATAAAATTGTTCTATATATTTATAAAAATATCGAAAAATATAAGATTGAACAAAATGTATCTTGGCTGATCATCTAGGCCTTTGAAAGGTTACTGGGAGAAAACCGCTGTCTGGCAATCTCACTGCAAACAATTTCTTCTCTATGTGGCCACATGAACTGAGAAAAAATGTTTTTTTTGCAAAGAAATATTTGCTTATTTAATAATTTGTGCAAAAACATTTTTTAAAGTAATCTAATTAGTTTTGACTAAGCTCATTTATTACAAGTGTTCTTTTCATCTTATGCCCCTGCGAAGTTGCTGAGAAAAAATATCTACTTATGAATATACATGGTATGTAAATCAAATTCCATGTAAAAAGGATGATATATTCTCCCATTTTTGTATTAATACACTCAAGAGGTGAAAATGTGCCAATATTATCGGCCCAAGTCCATAATCTGAAGTACAACCAGGGCCCAGCCCATGTTAAAATTTCTATATATTGGTCCAGGTTAGTCCCTTTTCACATTAACGATAAAATATTTAAAAATAAATTTTTAATAAGAGAATGTGTTTAGCGCTACTGGATGATTGCAAACTCTTTTATTTTATGTTAATTGTATCGGCAAAGAAAACAGAACTTATCAAGTTTTAGACATTTTGTTAACTTAATTACTTTTCAGTAAAACATTTTATAAAAATTTTCAAAACACTAAATTTCGGCCCAGACAGCGCAAATTTTCGTCAGATACAATCAGATGTTTCAAATTTTCTAAAAGTATATCACATCACTAGTTTTGATGTTGATGTCATTAATGTAAAAGAAAAACCAAGTTTTCAAGAATGGGAAATTGGATAATTAGGAGATGACTATAGAATTTTAGATGTGGAAATGTTTAAGTTCTGACTCATTACTCATTTGTCACTCGATTTTAGGGGCCGAGCAAATGAGGAAGTCAAGCCCTGTTTGGTTAGAGTTCTGGGTTATACACTAAATAAAAGAAGAACGTGACTTAACACTAGAACGTACAGTGAGGTTAATTTGACCTCATTGCGAAATTTGATTCCTCTTATTGATGTAGTCAACAACAATATTTTATTGGCATTTCTTGAGAATTACTTTTATATATATATGTGCAGAACCATGTGCCTCATTGCTATTTTCTTCAAGTAGTTGCATAGGTATGAGTGTGTATACGTTTTTGAATTAGATGAGGTCATTTTGACCTCAGTGAAAATTTTAGTTTATAATAATCATTATAATAAATTTGGTTATATTTCTAGTGAAACTACGTCACACACATAACTCATTTTGATAGAAAATAACTTTACTGCTTCCCTTCATTTTACGTGTATACGTGCACACTGCTAGTCATTGTGAAGTAAGTATTGATCGCTGTTCTCGATAGTTCTCTTGCCTGCAATCACACCAATGACTATCTGCACTAGGAGATAACTAGGTAAACTAGTTGACAGAATAAATGTCATAGCTCTACTAATCAACGCCTCGATGATTATTGATCGATGTTGTGTCTCTCTGCGACGCTCTCTAATGTAGAAATCTGTGCTCGCTTATCACTCTGTCGGCTGCAACTAAATCATATCAAGCAATCACAGAGCAGCATTTCAGCACCTGACACACACTGCGTTGAGTTTATCCATTGCACTATGACATTTATTCTGTCAACTAGTTTACATAATTAGTGAGTAATACACTGCCAGACATCGTGAAAAAAGTATTTATTATTTTTCTAAATATCCTTTTATGTGCAAACACAACAGTCAACATTTTTAGTTTTGTGTCTGATTCCTCATGGGTAGTCGAGTCCGTTTATACAACGCTGCTGAAGCTGCTGCACTTATTCAACAATATTCAGATGCAGATAGTGACACTGACAATGATTCAGAAGTGGAAGGAGAGGCGGTAGTGGAAGAAATTATTGATGATGGGAGTGATGACACAAATGATGACGACGATGACCTTATTCAATTACAAGGTGATAAATTGGTATCTCCCAGTGGTGACAATTGGCTTGTAAATGCCCCTGCACAACAAGGACAGGCTCGAGCTGCGGATATCCTACGACATCGTGGTGGTGCAACAAGATATGCTGTGCAAAGAATCCATACATCTTTAGATTCATTGAAAGTGATCATTACTGATGATATTTTACAGACAATAGTCCTATCGACTAATAATGAAGGATATAGAGTGTATGGGGATACCTTTGTCGAGACAGGCGCTTTTGAAATTCAAGCCTTCATTGGACTCTTTTACCTGCGTGCTATATATCAAGGAACTAAGGAGCCTCTGCAGCATCTATGGAACCCAGTTCATGGCAGGCCAATATTTTCTTCTACTATGGGATTTCAACGTTTCAAATTACTGTTGCGCATTTTACGATTTGATGATAAAACGACAAGAAACGCACGTTTTAGAAATGACAAATTCGCCGCAATTCGCGAAATTTTTACATCATTCCAAGATGCAATACTCCGATTATACTGGCCTCGTGGTACCATTACTATTGATGAGCAACTTTATCCGTCTAGAAATAGGTGCCCATTTCTACAATATATGCCAAAGAAACCGTTGAAATTCGGTATAAAATTCTGGATGTCAGTTGATAAAGAATCACATTATGTACTTACTATACAACCTTATCTGGGTAAGGAAAATGAGCACCGACTGGGAACCCTGGGAGAATCCGTTGTTCTAAAGCTAGTGGCTCCTTTCAAGGACAGTGGTTGTGAAGTAGTGACAGACAATTTTTTCACATCCCTGACCCTAGCAAGGCAATTGAAGCAGTACAAGATGACATTACTAGGAACAGTGCGGCTCAATAGACGTGAAATTCCCAAAGAATTGAAGTCAACAGACAATCGTGCCCGCTTCTCTTCGAAATTTGCTTTCCATGAAAACTGTGATGCTGTTATCGTCAGCTATATACCTAAGCTGAAGAAAAATGTTGTCCTACTGACATCTGGAAATTATAGAGACACCTTTGATAATTCAACAGAGAAGAAGAAACCCCACATAATACTGGAATATAACAAAAAGAAATGTGGTGTGGACACAGTAGACCAAATGATTACTCACTTTTCCACCAAAATTGCGTCACGACGATGGCCATTAGCAGTATTCTGCAACATGCTCAATATAGCCATGCTCAACGCCTATGTGTTGTGGGGAGAAATAAATGGTACAAAGATGTCACGATTCTCTTTCATACATGAAGTGGCTACTTCTCTTCTGTCAGATCACAAAGCTCAACGCGAGACAGCTCCTCAAGAGGCTCTCCTTCTGGCGATGATTGCTCGGCCACAACAACGCAAGCGCAGTAATTGTCAGTTTTGTGATAAAGACAAACGTAACAAAACTGGTAACAAATGCGCACAATGCAACAAGTGGATATGTGGAAAACATGTCTCCAAATCACAATATATTTGCCAGCATTGCGACCATTGATGATATAGTGTGAGTACTTTGATCTTATGTTTTGAACGTGTTTATTCTCCATTGGAAATGATTTTTTATACTATTCGTGCATTTTCATGTTCATACTTTGTGTATAACGTTGATGGCCATATCTATGTGAGTATTTGTAAGTAATAAAGTTGTGTATAAGTTTTATTCATTTTTCTAATTGTGCTTTGCATCATTTGTTATATAAATACTGAATATTCTGCATTTATATACGTATATAATACTTCAATATATGCTTGAGCTGTTTGTATTATTTATGCGTTTTCATGTTCACATTTTGTGTATAAAGAATATACTTTTTTAATATATTTTAACTGTTTGTATTATTCAGAATTGAGCCTGAGGTCAAAATGACCTCAGTTGTACGAAAACGTAGAAATTATTTTTGTACGTTCTAGTGTTAAAATGGATTTTTTCCGAGATCTTCAATTGCTAATTCATTTCAGGCTGAAGAGTTTGATACTTTTTTGATTTATATATTAGTATGGTACACAGATTATATTTTTTCAATGATCACCAAACATAACGATTATTTACTTTTTAGAGTAATATGAGATATAAGTGCTGTTTTTTTCCAACATGAGATATAAGTGCTGTTTTGTTCCTAATATTTGTTACATAACTGTTAAAATAATCACAAATTTGGTTCTTGATCTTGGTTTAATGCTGTGAATCGAAAAGATGCCGTAAATCCACCGAAATATCCTATGTTTGTTTGTGAAAAACATTTCGATTTAAAAAATGATATGGTAAATTATTATCAAGTTTTACAAAAATAATCCCAAAAAATAATAAAAAAATCCCGAAAAAAAATATCTAAAGTTCACCTGCCATCCAGACCCATTCGCATCAATGCAATCGCCTGTGCACTCGCCTATTCAACAATACAAAGAATCATCACCCTATTCAAGAGAAGCTGAACTTCCTCCTTCATTTGATAAAGAATGTCAGACATTTGAATTAGAATGTTACCACAAATCTGCCCAAACGGTAGAATATTTCATATGCAGTTGTTTATAACTAATTCGATATTTTAGAATCCACAGACAACTTGCACCAAAAAAATTCAAGCGGTTATTTTTATGAAAGACCTGATATTAGTATGTCTTCATCTCTCGCGTCTAAATATTCCCCAACTACTACATCATCATCCTCGGATGACGATATTTCCAACCAATACCTTTTGCACAATCCGCGCCATTATTTAGAATTATCAAAAGAAAATATTGCAATTTTAAATGTATTGGTTAATCCCATCAATGTTCAAGATAAAACTTTTTCAAAAATGAACGGAATTTTAGTAGTACTATTGAAATGTAGACGTTGGCTGTCCAATACTGAAATTGCCGATATTTTTAATGTGTTGGAATCTACCATCAGTCGAGTGATATCTGTTTATTTAACTGAGTTATCTGTTTTATTGAAAAAATTCATTTATTTTTCAAGTCGTGAGATTGTTCAATCCCATATCTCTTCAAATTTCCAATGCCATTTTTCAGAAATCAATTCTATAATTGACTGTTTTGAAATCTCTATTCAAAAACCTTCTGACTCCACTGCACACTGCTTAACATGGTCTTCATATAAAAATAAGAATTACCATAAAGTATCTTATTTCTTGTGCACCAGATGGCTACATAAATTACATATCAGATGGGGTTATGGTGGAAGAATTTCAGATATTGAATTGCTTAATTTAGTGTTTGCAACCCCTGGTTGGCTATAAATAGCGGATTTGGAAAAGAATGATGCGAGCATTAAGTCCGTTATCATCCGCAAATTTATTGATGTTGCTTTTATCATAACTATATTAAAAGTATTCCAAAACTCCATTAAAGCTTAATTTAGAGCACTCATTTAAGATTAGTATACTTATAAATTTAATAAATCTTTTAAATCTATAAATTAATGCTAAATATTAATGCTTAATGTAAGTGTTTTCCAAGAAATTTCTGCGCATTCTACATTTAAGAGGTCAGAAATTATGTCAAACCAATCAATGTCGGTAATGCGATTAAAACAAAAGTAGTAATATTGAGAAACATAGGAAATTTTAAGAATTGGCAACCATTTTTTTGAAAATTTCAGATATGAATTATATAAAAATTAGACATTTTGAAACATTTCATGAAAATCCCCCATTAATTAATTGATCAATTCGTAATGATAAGAGACAATGATTCATTCAGAAGCGAACCGTGCATTATAATTTATAATTTATAGATTGCTTTTACAAGCAGCTTAAAGAAAAATTATAACAATAGCTTTCTGAAGAGGACATGGAAAGATGGATCAAGCTATAATTTAGATCATTACATGTATTAAATTCCAGAGCTTCTATTTTATTTTAAACAACTGTTTCTCTGTCTGATATCAATTTATTTAATAAAAATTAAACTGTTCACATGTGAACTTAATATATTTAAGAATATGCAACAGTTGACATGCTTAGCCTAAATGTCCGTGGATAATCTAGTTTTTGAAGATGCAAAAACAGATATTCTTTGATGTTACTATCAGTAGCGTCAAGGTAAATTTGGAAGCTTGGTGCGGTATGTCAATTCGGGCCCCTATACGACAACTCCAAAATGTATGTATTAATTTTTCAGTGGCCGCTTTGATGCATACTAGATACTTTTCAATAAATATTTTGTACCTGCATAACTATTTGACATCCAAAATAGTCTAAAATTGTTTATTAAAGCTTTTTTCTAATATTTCGCTTCAATTTTTTGCTATATTTATATAATTACTCTTTTATTTTGATATGTTGGAATTGGAAAACGATCTGCTCAATAATGCATTTCCTACTTTCTAAGAGTAAGGGGAACTATTGTTTGAATTACCTCAACGCTCCAACAAGTCTTTTGAGGTAATTGTAATTCTAATGTTCTTACAATAAATCTTAATTGCTTCATATTACAATTATGATTATAGTAGTATATTATTTTCACATATACGTGAACTAATTAAAAAACTTGAAATGCTATATTAATCATGCAATTAATTTGTGAAAGAAATTTTAATAAATCAATCCCAAGTCCTAAACAGTTAATTCAAATATACACCGCTACTCGAAATTATATAAATCGCATAAAAATTCCAAAATTTTCTAACAAGCTCAACGAAATAACAAAAATATTTACTATAACAAAACATAAGAATCAAAAATGAAAAATTTAATAAAAGTTGAAGTGCATTAAAAAATTAAAACAAGTTCGCAAACCTGTTGCGGAATTTTAAACAAAAGTTCATCCCAGTCAAATTTTCATTATACTACACCAAGACCATCATTTTAGCGACCCATATTGCATTTTTGTATTTGATTTTGAACACTTATTGTCCTTATTTAGAGATAGCAACACTTTTCCAAATTTTAGAAAAGATAGAATATCATATCTGTACATTCATACGAAAATCTTTTAAAGAACTATTACAAGATAATAAAAAACAGAGGATGTTCATAAAGTGCCGGGGTATTATATCAGTTAATTACACTTCTACACACACTTTGATTTTTTCGAGGAAACCTCCATATGCTTTCGAAAGAACTGCGAATGATGACAGATACTTCGAGATGTTGACCTGTTATGTTGTGTCAAGCGTACAAAGAAAACGATATTTATCTAAAACAAGATTCCAGCAGAATAGTGCAACACCGCACAATAAAAAATGATGTGAAAGAATTTTTAACATCGCAATTTGTTAATAAAATCATTACCGGTCACTTCTCTAACGTGTGGCCTCCACACTGGCCCGATTATTGGCTCTGGGGCACATTAAATCACTATTCTACCAAAAATTCCAACGAATATCAATGAACTCAAGCAATATATGATTGAATAAATGATACCTGTCTCTTATACACATAGTAGTGCAGAAGAAGATAATTGTCAGAACTATTTCTTATTGTTCATTAATCAGAACTATTTCAATCGTTAGTGATTAATGAAATAGAAAAACAAAATTTTTGCATTTCGTTTTTATCACTGGATGTTTCACTCTTCCTAAAGATTCATGACGGAGACTCGTTTGCAAGAACAAGGCAGAAGAAGCCATTACCCATTTATCAGCTAGACTTGGTCAGATTCCACACGATGACGTTGATAGACAGCCTTATTCAGCTCCTTCAAATATTAATCAAACTTCCGATTTAGACATTGAAAAGACTCTGTTCCGCAATCCATTCACTGTTGCAAAACTTGCTGAGTTTATCAGGTCTTCGCAGACACAGTCAATATTAGACGTATCGCCTCTAGAGACAGAAGATAACTCGAATTCTTTCACAATCTCATTACTAACTACGAAAATCTCAACAAGAAGATGGTTTTCTATAGAATTCGTATACTTCTTTCTGCCGCGCACTATGGCTGGGATAGCACGAAGCGGACAGTCCGAAACCTTGATCTCTTAGAGTCGGTGGTATATCCTTAGTGCCACGCAGATTTAACTCATGGAAAGGCCAGCAGCAGCAATGGCGAGGAAACTTCGAGAAATTATCGCGGAAGAAGACAGTGGGGAAACCAACGAAGTTTTGTGCCAACCCAACCACCTCAATCAGAACAACTAGTATGCCAGTACACGATATGTGGGTGGGAAGCCGAAGATAACTTGTTTCACATACACTTTGGTTCGCATTCGACTATATCATTAGAAGCCACAGTAAATTTAGTTGATAATTCTATATCTAGTACGCTTTCCACGTTACATATACCTGATTTTACGCATAGTTACGCTTTTGATTCGCTCTTGGAGAATAATGAAAATTCTAGTTTACATACTATTGCTGCATCTCAAGACACTTTAGGAAACTTACTTCGTTCAGAAATTATTGAAATTTTTAATGATTCAAATTATATTGATTAAAGTGCGCATGACAAACCTGGCAGCCCGTTTACCAGATTTAGTGTAAACTCGATTTTACGCTAAAATTTCGGATTTACCTCGTATCAGACAATTTTTGGAGAAATTTTCTGTTCAGGATGATGCTATTAATGATAATGATTATGAAAATGGAAATGACACTACCCGAGGACGAACATTCTTCTAGTACAGACGACTACCCAGTAGCAGATTGGGAATACCAACAATTCAGTGACTTAACTTAAACGCAAGATGCAACCCACATTCCGGAGTACGACTTCCCAGAAATTAATTTAAGCTGGAAATTGATTTTTGAAAACTTAATGTACCTAAATGACTGCAATTTATTGAAAAACCCTACATATCTTTTAAAGAATTGGAGACTTACGTATTAAAGAAACCATATATTTTTGACAATACGGTTAATAGTCAACATTATCGCTCAAGTCAATGCTCTATACAAGGCCAATATTATCGAGAAAGCATCCCCGTCGATCTATGAATTCGGTGTTTTCGGGATTCCTAAAAACCGTACAATGCTCAGACTTGTTGTTGATTTTTCACCGCTGACACCAGATTGTACTTCACCCAAGTTTTACTTACCGTCATTTGCCAAGGTACTTATTTTCCACGAACCCAAAACGAGTGATGTGGCTGCTCAACTGGACTTAAAATTCGCCTGTTACCATATCGATTTGCCAATTCACGAGCGCTTTAAGACTAATTTTATTGATCCTTTACACAGAAGAATTCGATTTACAAAATAACCCATGGGAACGTTCATAGCACCGTTTATCTGTCAATTGTTCAAGAACTGCTTAATTATGCCAATGAAACAGTATTGCTATATCGCTTGATCTCACATAGACAACTTGGTATTTATTTTTCCTCAACAAGAACTTAGAGATTGTTTTAAATCATATTCAAATAATTAGGAATTGTTTTCAAGGAGGATAAATCAGTACTCACACTGCATTCTATCTTCGAAGCACTTGGATTTTCTATAAATTTATTCGAATCGTCTGTTGAATTGACTCGAAAATTCAATTACTACGATGCCTAAAGGTGCGTTCAGACGAGAAAATTTTGATGCGCATCTTTGGATGAAATTGCATTCAGACGAGTATTATTTTGACGCACGGCCACTTGTTTATTCAGCTATTAAGTTTAATAGGAATTGTGTTTTTCTATCACTGGGAAGACTATAATCAACACATCAATTACTGATCGCAAACATTAAAATCAAAAACGAATTTGATTGGATGTTTAATTCTATAGATATTGTTATATAATATTGCCAAGAATAAGTAGTTAATTACTGATTGTTCAAATAACGATATTACATGCTTAAAGTTTCTAGAGCCCGGTGGTATACCGATACTGAAACCAATACCGCTATATTATGACAATACCGAAAAATACTGATAACGTAGTATCTTGCTTAAAATATTGATCGGTGCATTATTTAAAAGTAGGCTGTGTTTTGTGTGGAAGCTCGCGGGTCAATGCTTGCTGTATGAAAACTTTGAACATTTCTGTTAGAGGGTTAAGATATAGCAGTTTAGAAAATAACAAAAATTCTTAAGAAAATTCTATTAACCCTATATGGACCAATTTATTTTGCATCTGGTTTACATCTGAGAAGTAGACCACGTGACAAGAGTGAACGAAACAATACGAATAACTGCACTCGTCTTATGTAGGGCCACGGTTGTGTCCCGTTCCTTTAATAACCACATTTGAAAAAACCATTCTGATTATATTTATAAGATCAATGTTTTTCTGTCCCTGAGGAACGCATTTGGTCCATATACGGTTAATAATACAGTTACGTTTATATGGCTGAGTAGCCTACAAAATGTTGTCGTAAATACTTACACAAAAACGGGCTATTACAGATTTTTCCATAAAAATCATATTTATAAAATGTGCTCGTTCGAATTAATGTGCATTTATTTCTTTGCAATGCAAAATCCTAATTATGAAATTAAATCCACTTAATTTATGCTCAAGGTCGAAAGGTCCGTTCTATTGCATAAGCTATTTATACACTTAAAAGTTTTAATATACTGGTGATATTAAACATTGTTCCATGGACTGGCTTAAAATTCTATTTATATCAGAAACGAATGTTCAATAAAACGCATTCATATTTGTAATTACTATTCTATTTTATATATTAATTCATTTAATTGATATAACCATGGTATTATATATATATATATTAGGGTGGTCCACAAATGTACAGCAAAAAATAAAGTGTGCAGGTGCTGACTTCTCACCCCTACATTTTATTGCCATTGGTATACAAGGCCGGAATGAAAATTTTGAGCAGTCTGTGACAATTTTTTTGGTGCCTCAATTGCATTGAATTGGGTCAAAAAATACTAAAAAATGCCAATTCTACATACTACTTAAAAATTGAAAACATACCTAGCTGCTTGTTTTATCTTACCAAAATTTACTCAAATTGAAAATACACTTTATTACATAACATTTGAAATGAATTAATACACCAAAGTATTGCGCAATTGGAATTTGACAGACCGGGTAACAAGCATGTCATTTGATACTACCGCCAGCAACACAGGAATTCACTCAGGTGCATGTACGCTTCTTCAAGAACAATTGAACAGAGATCTCCTTCATTTTGCTTGCAGAAAGCATGTTTCAGAAATGGTCATTAACAAAGTTTTCAATTTGTTCACTGGAATAGCATTAAGTGGTCGAGATATACCAT
Source organism: Hofstenia miamia (assembly GCA_900660155.1). NCBI lineage: Eukaryota > Metazoa > Xenacoelomorpha > Acoela > Hofsteniidae > Hofstenia > Hofstenia miamia. Next base: position 24,058 of record CABFPE010000845.1, on the reverse strand, counting down.
TTTCAAGCGATTCAAGCAGAAATGGTCTACAATAGATACTGACAATTTTCAACCCATTGGTAGTCTTCCATTGCAAGCTGATGTGCTCATTGAATTTTTCAGGGAGCAATTGATGCAAAAACAAAAAGAGATGACTATCGAGAAATGTTGGAGCTGACACTGCTTGTCTTGCATGAAGAAGCTACACGCGGAGTACATTTTCTGCGCCCTCGTGCTTGTCATCGTGCTAGATGGATAGCAAAAACAATATATGCAATAGAGATTTATCTTTTTCGAAACCAGTTTAACCTGACACCCAAGGAATTAGGAGGATAGAACGCTTTGTGACCTGCGTTGTTTCCTTATACATCCAATACTGGTATACTTCATCAAACCCAGCATCTGCTTCAGCAAATGAATTTGACATTCTTGCGCTGTGATCTCTGGTATCTAGGGTACCTTTTCCAGTTGTCCAAAACAATTAAGTGACTCTTGTTCCTTTTTGCAAGCTTAATAGACCACATATTAGTTTCAATTTAAGATATGATTTGGTTAGTTGAAATCCTACAGTATAAAAATGAAATTTGGGTGGAGTGGCAACTTGTGGAAATACATATAACACATGAAATTCTTTTGATGTAAAATTACTTAATAATGCAATATAATTATTCAGTTGACATCTACCCTTACTTATATTGCTACTCTATGATTCTAGTCATTCAAAATCAACCTGAATTTCACACTATATGATGTTTTTCATCATTTACTATAACTGTACTGCCTTCATTAAAATAACACATAACCCTCATATCGAATAGAAGTAGTATAAAATAATTAGTATAAAAAGTGCAATTTAAAAAAATTCAAGGGTCTTTAGGCGCGTTGGGGCACCAGAAAAAAAGTCGAATCGCCATGAAATTTGGCATGTAGTGGTTTTATGTCATCGGTCACAAGATCTGGGGATGAGAGGTTAACTTTTCAAACTTTTATTTTTTTGGACCACCCTAATATATATGTATATGCATATATACAGTATATATAAATATATATGCATATATATATATATATATATATATATATATTTATATATATATATAATACGTAAATGTCCCCATATACCATCCTAAGAATGGAAATTTTGTAGCCCATGTCCTAATACCAGGTCAATCAAATAGCACAACCAATTTATTATTCAAATATGTGAAGTAATAACAAAATAACTTCGCCCAATTATACATGCATTGCAATTAGTTATGCATNTATATATATATATATATATATATATATATATACAGGGTGTCCGTAAAGTCTGTATACAGTAAGTTAGCATGTCTTCCAGAGAATCAGTTGCAGTCATCATGTCCCAATCATGTCAAAAGAGAAAGGCAAAGAAGAATACTATAATGTATAACAAAGTCATCCAAATATAGTATTTTTAGATGAATGAAAAACTAATATTATATCAGAAAGTCATCAAAATATATTAAATGTACTATTTTGTATCGGATCTTTAATAATAGATATAAGTCGTTGTATAACCCAAATTGGTGCACAAGAGGCATTGATGCACTATTTTTTGACGGACGCAGTAGCGGTTACCTAACTGCAATTATGTCACGCAAGCTGACTTTGGAAGAGCGTAAATTCGTTTTATAGAAATATTGAAAAACAGAAAACGCACAGGATGTGATTCTGATTGGTGTCTTCACTTTAGTACAGATCCTCCAACACGTTTAACCATCTATCGAATTCGAGATAAGTTTGAGGAGACTAGCTCAGTTACTGATGCCCCAAGTTCTGGTCAGCCGATAATGCGCACAGAAGAAAATGTGGCTACAGTTTCTGAGGCAAAATGCCCACAGAAATCGCTTCGCCGTCGTAGTGCTGGAATGGGTATCAAACGAACCTCCTTACGTAAAATACTGAAGGAACTCAATATGAAACCATACATCCAGGCAGGTCCTGGTTCCTAGTATCGACCAGTTTACTCGCTTTTCGTGTTTACTAGTTATTTGTACATATTGTTAATATGAAGTGTATATAAGACACCTAAGTATTTGTAATCAGTGCACTTTCGCACTTCTACATGGTGACCCTGACGTGATCCAGACACGTACCCTTCTGATAACGATTGTACAAATTCTGAACTTTGCTCTCACTCGATTATGTTGGAAATCCAACCGGACGCTATTCCCTATTGCTGCTGAAAGTGTGCGGTGGTAATTCTCACGCAGTCGGGATGAGACAAGTCAGTTACTCAGCTTGGCGTTGCTTCGCAAGATGGACTCGATGCTAAATGGTGACCGACTATTTAAAGATGTAACCACTTAAACTGATCTTAATCTTTTCTGTGCGTTACTCTTTTGGAAAACTTCACACCAATCGAACTCCTCGTAATGAAAAGACTTCAAGCTTGTATAATGACCTCGTGACGGACGGATCTCAGACACTCAGACTCAGAAAATGCACGATTTTAAGAGTTGGCATCGCAGGATTGCACGGAAGTCGCTGATGACGCGCACTCCAACGTTTCTCCCACCTCTAAATTAATGTCGAAAGAGTTGGAACGAACACCCGCCAGTCAGGTATGGGGCGGCATGTAACAACATGCCTTGGTGGTCGTCGTCGGCCACAGTTGGTACATGGGACGCGTTGTGAAGAACATAGGACTGGTTTTGAGGCCGTGCCAGATCCCGTCCCCTCTGGTCAATTGGGTATTAAACGAAAACTCAGTAAGTCTTGCCTGGGGCGGCATGTAACATTGGCAGGTAATGGTTCCTAGTATCGGCCAGGCAGCTTACTCGCTTTTCGTGTTTACTAGTTTACTAGTTATTTGTACATGTTGTTAATATGAAGTCATATAAGACACCTAAGTATTTGTAAATAGAGAAATAGTTAGCCGCGTTCTCTTAAACTGCACTTCCGTGCACCCTAGCGCTGTTACAATATATATA
>CABFPE010000844.1:220571-238756 GCA_900660155.1 Hofstenia miamia | reverse complement strand
TACAATCTAAATTAGCTTACCCATATGAATTTTTTGATACCCCTAAATCGTATGAAAAACTTCCAGATAAAAAATCAGACTACTTTTCAACTCTAACTCAAAAGGCTCCAAATGAAGATGAAATAGAAAGAACTAATAAAGTAATTAAAACATATGACATTAAATCTGGAAAGGAATTGACAATGTTGTATTTAAAAGTTGATGTCCTATTACTAGCAGATATTTTTGAAAATTTTATTAAACTTGGTAAAGAAAAATATGGTTTAAATCCATGTTATGCATACTCATTAATGGGGGATAGATATATTAAATCAACAGGTGAAAATAAAATTTTGTATATTGCTGCAAATAATCTATATGGCTGGGCAATGAAGCAAAACCTTCCTTATAGTGATTTTAAGCTTTTAGAAGTAAATGAGGACCTAATTGAGAAAATAATCAGAACTTCTGATAACAGTCCTATTGGATATTTTATTGAGTGTGACTTATGATATCCAAATAAATTAAAAAATAAAACAAAAAACTGTGCATTTTGTCCAGTTAAAAGAAAGGTAGACCCTTCTGAATATAGTGAATATCAAAATCAAATTGCTTGAAAAAGTTTTTTTTTCCTACACCAAAGCTTATTTGTGATCAACATTATGAAACATTCTATTTTTTCCATTATAGGCTATTAAAGTTTTATCTAAGAATGGGCATAGAAATGGGTAAAGTGCACAGAGTAATTTCATTTAAACAGAAAAAAGTTTTAGAAAAATACATTGACCACAACACTAACATGCATTCAAAAGCAAAAATAGTTTTGAAAAAGATTTTTATAAACTTTTAAATAATGCTTTCTTTGGAAAAACTTGTGAAAATATTAGAGGACAGATAAATGTAAAAATGTTTAGTAAAACTGAGACTACTGAAAAATTAATTAATGAGCAATGTAAGCTAGAATTTAAAACACATTCTGATTTAACGATTTTCTAGTATATTATTACCATCAAACTAAATTGAAGTTTGATAAACCAATATATCTTGGATTTACTGTTTTAGAACTTTCAAAATTGTTAATGTATGAAACTTATTATGATGTCTTGCAACCATTTTTTGGTGAAAATAATATAACTTTAAATTATATGGATANTATATACAATTTTGCAATTCATATTAGTATTTACATATATACAAATTTACAAATAATGTACAATTAAAATTAACTAAGCTACAACACATTAAAATAAAATTGATTAAAAATATGCCACACTAAAAATACACACACACATTACAAACACATTTAAAATTATAAACTACACTATAATACATTTTGCCAGGTGTTTAAGCGTTTTGAGGTACCTAAGATTTTTTGGAGTGCAAGTAGATTTTGTTTTAATTTCCTTTTGAAAATATATAATGATTCAGCACTTCTAATTTCCTGAGGAAGTCTGTTCCAGCCATTGCATGAAATTGTTGTGTATGACTTCTGCCATGATGAACTTTGTAATAATAATAATAATAATAATAATAATGATAATAATAATAATTTTTATAATAACGTATTAAGAACGATTCAGCAACAGAACTAAGTCTAAAATACAGTTCCTAACAAAAATCTATTTTGAAAAACAAATAATTTTGGCCTATGTACAGCCAGGAAGTCTCTGTCTAAATCTGGAAGCAGAGTATTGTTTCTGGATTTCTTGAATATGGTCATAGAGCTTTTGATCTCTTAGATGTATGATAACACAAATAGATGTATAATTTGCAATTATCTGTACACAGCTCATTTTTGTAATGCATGTCACCAACCATCCTTAAATATTAGAACCTCAATTCAACTGATTGCACAAGAATTCCTAAGTGTACTTAGTAGCAAGAAACTCTAATTTCTAAATGAAAATCTATATTCTGCACAGCATTTTCATTGAGTGATGCAAAGTGTTTTATTTATTTAAAAAATTTGGAGAACCAATTTGGAACAATTATTTTCTGGCTTTGTTAATGAAGACAAATTTATGCTACAAGAAACATTAATTTTTTCAGGACTGTTGTGAAATCATTTGTAACAAAAATCATTCAATCACAAAGCCAATTGGCAAAATGTTATTTTTAAACTTTAAATTTTTAGCATATTTCCGTTTGTTTAAAATCAAATTATGTTGTATCTTATATAAATTCATATTGTGTGCATATTTAAAATTCAGACATGAAAATATTTTAAATTAACAATTTCCCTTAAAAATGAGTTCTTCAGAATTTTAATTGGAATTAGGTAGGGCGCAAACAATACAACTTTTGTTGCTAAACCAATTACAGCATCCAATGTGATAGGATAATTTCTAAATAATTTGTATATATATATATATATATTCTTGTTTGTCATGATTTCTAAGGAAGAAAATTTGTGCGTAGTGAAATTTTTGTGTCTGTAGAAAGTACCAATGAAAAATATGTCTGTACAACTATCTGAGGCAATGGAGAGACAACATTTACTTCTAACCTACAAATGGAACTATATAGAAGCAATGTATGATTTTCAATCACAAAATTCAGATTTACACAACAGGTAATATTTTCATGTAGAAAGCACTTTCTATTCGAAACAATATAAAATTTTCAAATAATTATATTCTGACTAAGTACAATGGTAATTTATATCTAATCTAAGGATGTGCAATCTACTTAACTCCTTTGAGTAATACCTGATGTATAGTCTTTTGCCCACAATCTAGCTGTGTTATGCTTTTTTCTCAAATGGACATTTCAAGGCATTGCATAAATCTCTTTTGCAATTGTTAGATACTTTCTTTCTTATATGAATTTTTTAGGCTCAAGTTGAGTTCAAGATGAGTTGGAGTAAAAATTTAGCAATTCAAGTTGAGGTAGAATTGATTATTTATTTTCTCATTAGACTAAACAATATAAATGTATGATAGGACTGTAATATGCTAAACTAAATGAGCAAAGCCAAACCTGATGACTTAGAAATTATGATAAATAGTGAAAAACCAATGGATTATTCAAAACTATAGACAAAATTTGTATAAAAACTGATGTCAATCATGCTAATATTGAGTTGGTTTCAACTACTTGAAATATTGAGTTGAGATTTAATACATGGACTCAAGTTCAAGTACTTGGACTTAACTCAAATTCAATTGGAAATTTGAGTACTCTCATGGCACAAATTATTGTTGGTAAAATTTGGTTATTGTTATCATCTAATGTAAGCATTGGCTTAATTTAATTGATTGCTTTGTTCACTTGATAATAATTGTTTCCATTTAAGTAATTCATTTGAATTGGTATTAATTTTAACTTATTTTATTAACATTGCTCATTAAATACATAGTTTAAACTGATAGTAATGAATTTCAATTTTTCATTAAAAGTTGTCGAAACATGGAATATTTCCCAATATAAGGATAATAATTGTAATTAAAATTCTTATGTTTACTTATGAATTTAAAAAAGAAACGCATCATTTTTTTGACATGTTTCGACATGCCAATGCCATTGTCAAAAAGTTTCCCAATAAAAATTTTTCACAAAATAATCATCAAATTTAATTTTTTTATAATAACTTCAGAAAATTTAGTTTGTATTTATAGTCATCTTTTTTATTTAAGCCTTGTTACATTAATTTATATAAATTTATTACATGATGCTTAGTTGAAAATTATCAATTGCCTTGGATAAAATCTTATATGTAAATTTCATATCACAGTTCTTTAGGTTGATTGATATTTGTGTTCATTAATTCTTAATTGTAAATTTTTTGAAGTCTTTCCAATGTATTGTTCACACCAGTTGCAAGTAATTTCATATGCTACTTTGGAAAGATTTTTAATAATTGTAATTACTTTTGGAATAAACGTAGTGTTATTTTAATTTATTATAATGTAGCATAGGCTCTTCTTTTTGGATTGCACAAGTTATTGATGATCTGAAATCAAATAATCTGCTTCAATGTACTAAAAAATCTTTGTTTTTTGTATAAAAAATATGATAATATAGCATAATCCAACAAAGAAACAAAAAAAAAACTACAGAAAAGAAACTAAGATCGAATCACAAACTAATTGATTCCAATATTTTTGTATTTTGTTGAATTAACACAAAACCAAATCATTTGATACTTCAATCCATATACTTTATATTTGTTAATTACAATACATTTATATTTTTTCTTTTTGTTAGAATGCTTAGGAACAGATAGGAAAACAAGTTGCCTCTTAATTTTTTCAATGTATTGCTTCTATTTTTAGTGGAAAACAATTATTATTTACACTTCGTTGTTTAGCATCTCTTTTTAACCATGATTCTGTAATAACAACAATAGAGTTTAAATCAAGTTTCTTAATAGATCATAAAATCTATCATATTTATTTGAAATACGTTGAAAATTAGTATTTATGTATTTTACTTTATGTTTAAGATCTAATTTATTAAATTAGGTTAATGAAATCTTTGTTATTATTGTTGGCTTTATTCATACTTAGTCTTTAATCATTTTATTTGTAATGTTTCTCTATATAGAGGACATTCTTTGCTAAATGCATTATAATTTTTGCATTGTTACTATTCTTAATGGAATTTAAAAAGCTTATAAACAATGCTGATTTTTGACATTGTTTGGACATTCTATGTAATTATGATTTTTCATGTGAAACATACATCTATTAATATCATCATTTACACATGCATTTTTTGTGAATATATTTACCACACTCCAAACACATCTTGACATTTAAATGCTCACTGACATGTTAACTTCTAATGCCAAATGTCATTATATTATTTAGAAGCATTGATCTCAACTTTGTAGAAACTTCAAAAATCTCATCTTTACAATTGAAAAACTTGTTTGTATTGGAGGACATAATAGAAAATTATTCTTCTTTAATTTCATTGAATAATTTACCCTTTCCATCAAATAATTTTTTTGAATAAATCAAAATATTGATGCAATGGAATATTTGATAGTTTTTAAATTGAAATTCTGAGGTTGTCAATCATTGCCTTCTAATTTTATGATTTCTTTAGCATTTGGTTTGCCGTTATTGTAAAAATTTACTTGAGAGTATAATTTTATAAATTCAATTGGAGCTTTATATTTTAGCTCAATTTGATATTTTAAATTAAAAATTTAATTAATTACAATTTCTAAATTTGTAAATGAATTTAATAGAGATGTAAGTTTTTCCTTAGAAAGACCTTTAATAGCATTGGAATATAGTATTTTGAAGAATATGTTAGGCACTAAATGCTAAATATAGGACTTTAAGTATAGTAGATTTTCACTTTTGATTACAGACTTTTGCATAACACTAATAAAATAATTCTAATTTTAACCAATCAAATATCCCATATTTGCTTAAAGTTTGGTGAATCGTGTATTCATGCACAAAATATCCATCTATCCAATTTAGTTTTAACTGCTTTGACGTCAAGCGCGGACAAACTCTGGAAAGACAGTCTAAATTTGCTTGAGAACATCCCGTTTTATAGAGAAGCACCTAGGGTTTGCTATTGGCCCAATTGGACCAGTTCTTTTATAGTGTAAAAAATTGAAGAAACTGTTTGCTATGATAGTTGAAGAAACTCGCAATTTTTTTGTGGAATTTTTTCCAGGTATTTTGGATCTATAATTTTTCTATTTCAAAGGAAACATAGTTTTACCACGCATTTTGCGGTGAATAATGATATAAATTTAGACCTAAATGCTAACATGTACATTCAGTAGTTTAACGTTCACACTTTCAAAGCGCCAGTAACAATGAAGAGAACAACGTAAATTTGAAAAGTATTAGTCAGAACTATTATGAACAAGGCTGTGCTTGAATTTCACTGCTTGGCTCCGAAACTTTCTGCACGTTGATAGGACTTTTTGAAGAGTAATTGGTATTGCACAGAATCTATGATTTGTTTTAAATTCGCAATTTGTAGATTCTAGATTCTATGCTTACAGATCAATTTTGTATCAGATTTTATGCTTCGAAGAAATAGTATTTTACATCTTTCTTTAGGTCAAAGACCAATTTGAGCATTTATTTGCCAATAAAGTTACTTCTATAAGACCATCAACCATCAAATTGCAACAGCACACTTACATGAATAAAATCAATGAACTAAAGACAAATTGAGTGGTTAAATATTTTATTACGCGAAGTATCCTGTGACTACCAGAAACAACAATCATTAGAATCAAAGAAGTTGTTGCAGGTTAAATGAAAATGTCCGGTTTTTTATGTTTGCTGCAGGACAGCTTCTTAAACTCTGACAATTGCAGCATTTTACAACTTTTACAAATACTGGTGAAGCATAAGCAAGAGTTGACGTCGGTACAGATTTTCATACCCAAACCACTCTCACATAATTTCCAAAAACTATACCCAACTCTATCCAGGCCAACACCCTCAGCAAACAAAAAGCATACTCACACTGCACCCTTCAAATTTTTCACAAGAAATTGTTGCTTTTAACTAGAATACAGTAGTTTTCTCTAAGAAAAATATTTTATGAAAAGACCACAGTAGAGTACAGTATACATATCATTATGGACTTCTACAACGAAGTTTATTATTTAATGAACTTAATCTGCAAAATGAAAGCAAGGATTGTATAGTAAACTTTAACTATGATAAACATGAATGTATAATGTAATTCCAATAATAATCAAGTGTTCAACTAACTTTTATTTTTTAGAAATACAACAGTTGCATTTTATTCGTAATTTTGGTTGATTTGTAAAATGTTAAATTGATTATACCAATCACTTTGAATCACTTTGTGTAACCATAGTACCTCAAAATGTATGTCTCATCTGGAAAGTGTTTTCCAAGTAATTTTTGAATGGCTTCTGCTCGCGAGGTTGTGTTATCCAATTCAAAAACTAGCTTACGAATGCGTTCAGCACTTGATGTAAAGTTCGAAGTGCTTCTAAATAAATAATTGTGCATCTCCAATGCCAAAGCCTCACTCCAAGCATAGCCATATAATTCTGCATCATAGTTATACCTGAAGATATGTTCGGTTCTGCAAATGATGAAGTACACATCCTTAGAAATGTTGTATTTTCTATATAGATCTATTATCAATTCAGAAGTCAATTTGTTCGATTCTGAAAATATATATTGATCAATAAGCATAAGACTTATTTTCGCTTTGAAGTCAATATTTTTGTTATTCATCATCAACTTAAACGTTGACTCTGGCAAAGGCTTTCCTGTTGCATAATGTGAGCTTATGTTTTTAATTACTTCGTATCTGCTTGTAAAGAGCTCCATAAACTTACTAGGTAGCTCGCTGGTGTCCCTACTCTCTTCAATAGAGTGTTTTGGAAGTATTAATTGCAACACATGCCCTAATTCATGAAAAAAATCCTTAATGTTCTTAAAAGTCAGAGTTTCTCCTGATCCAAAATTTGTAATGAGTACTGTAATTGGTTTAATGTTTAAAGCTTTTCTAGCTTTCATTAGTTGCGTTGTAAATTGCTGCAAAGTTTTTACATCTTTTCTCATGTAAAGGTCAAAATATACTGCTCCCAAATATTTCATTTCCTTATCATATGCTTCATAAATCTTAATTTTTTTGTCGTACTTTTGATGTGAGTTGGTGACATCTTTGAACGTAACCCCAAACAGATTTTTCACGAATTCAAATGTTTTTCTAAAAACTACTTCCTTTGGAAAGTATTCTTGAATTTCTCTTTCATTAAAGTTCATTGAACTTTGTTTGGATATTTTATTTACTCCATTCAGAATTTTCTTCAAAAACGTTTTTACATTAGAACTGTTCTTTGCCATTGCGTCGTTCAAAGCATATTGCGCAAAATTTTCAAATCCTTGAAGCTTTGCAAGATATTCATTCTTTTTTCGGAATTCTTCTATTACATCTTTATTATTGTGTCTCTTAGAGCATCCTTCCTTGAAAAATCTCTTTTTTATATATTTCTGCAATTCCCAATTGTTGATGTATTCTGTGAACTCATAATTGTTCTTTGTTATTAACCATGGACCATTTCTCTGTGAAGTAGGTATATGCCGGAATTTTTCTGCGTTTTTGCTCCATTCATCTAAGATATGGGCTGGCGTCCCAGAAACGTACGATTTATTACAAATGAGAACTGCGAGATCAATTGCTGACTGTCTGATGTTGTATTGATACTTTGATTGCAGATTCGATTTCTCAACTTTGGCCTGAACAAGTTTTTTGCTTTGTTCTTTATCAATTTTCTTCTGTTTGTATTTTTTCAACATACCCCTTAAGAAATATTTTTGGAAGTAATTTAGATTCTTTTCGTAATTTAAAATCTCATCGACGGCAATGTGAAATTGGGCACTATTATCCCCCATTACATCGATTTCACCTGCTAGCTGAACCATTTCTCTGTAAACATTTACCATTGTCTGCGATTTTTTTACAGCTAGTCCATGCCTAAAATTTAATATCAGACTGCAGAATAACATTGGTGCTAAAATGATTTCTTTGTAATCTATGATGTTACTCCAAGTGAACAAAACCTTTTTTTCGGTGATTCTTTTTTCAAGAAGCTCGAAATTAAGCTTTGCGAATTCGAAAGCACACCGAATCCCCGATTTCAAATTTTCATAATCTATTTCTTCAAATGCAGGGAGACATTTAACTCGGAGGGCAGGATTATGAGAAAATTCATGGAGACATTTGGCATTTCAAAACTGTGATGATCAAACGTACAATTACTTTTCAACAAACGTGAGCTAGCTGTTATGCAGAGTAAGCAACTAATTGAAATTGTCAGGAGCGTCCACAACTCCATTTGCATACAGTGCTTCTTATAAATTTTGGAGTTTGGCGTTATTGCAATCTATTACAAAATGCATTTTCCGGGAAATTGCTAAATATACTAAACGTTATGAAATGCAAAAATTTAGAAAATGCATGCATTAAGTGCATATATAATCATACTAAAATATAATGCGCTACTAATTTTAAATACAGGAACTAATAATTTATGCCGGAATAATGAAATCTTTGTTATTATTTTAGGCCTTTTGCATACTTAATCTTTAATCAAGTTATTTTTAATCATTCTCTATATAGCTTACCTTTTTGATAAAAATATAAATTATCAAAATTTTTCGAAATTCAAAAAAAATAAGAATTCAGAGTGTTTAGTAGGTTAATTATTTCAATCATTTGTTTATACAAATGTGAATCGGCGAACCAGTAGACCAGGAAACTCTAAAGAAAAATTTTTTCCAGTTGGTCTACCAACAAATCCCGGTTTGGGGATTCGGTGTCCAACTACCCTAGTGACCCGATTGCAATGCTGCTACTTATTGCAATTGAAATCAACAAACCCAGTACTTTCCCATGCTTCTTCATCAATTAACGGAGGTAATGATTTGTTAAAATACAGAAGTTTATTGACTTATATATTATCCAATCACCTTTAAGTATCTTTATTGTACAGGGAGTTCTTTGTTAAGAACGCGAATTAAGACATTTCATTGTTTTCTATAGCTTAGTAAAGGTGTGTTCCCACAGTGGGAGATCCTCCATCACTGAATTAGGTGGATTTTACACAGCCAACCAACTATCCATATGCTCTCACATTGAATCATTTGAAATTCATTTTAGACAGAGAAATTATCAATATTGGTGATATGTAACCACAACCAAAAAATTTTTATTTAGAACACAAAATATTTCTTATCTGATATGGCGAGGAGCTCTTTAATGAAATTGTAAAATGAAGCTATGGTTAAAATATATGCTACTTATTCAAAACCATTAACATTTGAGTCAATCAAAATAAATGTAATACACCAGGAGGGAACATTAATTACATGTATTTGCAAATATCTACTTGTTTTTTTCAAATTTATAAATTTATATATTCATGTACATTGGCAACAAATTTCATTATAAAGAAAGCATACCCACAATTAATGTTGCTCCGTTGCAAAACAGACAGACATTTTTAAGTTTCTGTGGTCGGTCAAATACGGAAAAACGCGCTTACTCAGTAAATTAGTTGACAAAACCTATTTTGATAGATATTCTAAGGGCATCGTTTATTATTGCCACTTCCAAAGCAATGTTTATAACAATTTTAAAATGAAAATGATATTCATGGAGTTTACAAGGAATTGTCAGTAAGTTTACTAAGTGAAAACAGTTCAAAACTCGCTAATAACACTTGATGATATGGAGGAAACTTTGTTAAAATCAGAGGCATTTGTAAATATTGGAATTGCTGGAAAGCATTTGAATTTTATTGTGTTGATCATTCATTCGGTTTTTCAAGTTGACACTTTTCTAGTAGAATTTTAAAAAATGCTTCTGGAATATATTTGTTTAATTCTGACCACGATAGAGCACAAATTTAGAATTTGTGGAACTCAGATGGGAATATTTTGCGAATTGTTAGGTGCATTAAAAAAGGCTGTTGGGCAAACCCTATGATTATTATTCATAAACGTCACTCAGAACATACCAAATGAATTGCGTCATTCAAAAAATCTTGAAGGCAAACAATTTTTCTATGTAACTGATTCAAGAACACTTCATTCACAAGTCCTAATAGGATGATTGAAAATACTAAGATGAGCTCCTAAGAGGAATTTTAAATTTTGTGTGACGGGTGGTTCTTAACATACAACAATGATGAAAAGACTACATTTTAAAAATGCAGTCAGTATGCAAAGGCTGCACTATTAAAACATTCAAAGTCAAAAATTGAAGTTTTAAGAAAATCAAATGGATTATCATTTTTCAATTGTTTTTTACACATAATTTCTTTATATATATATATATCAGGCGCTTTGTCATTTTGTGTCTATTTATATTGGGCTTTTGTCACTTTTAAATGTATATTTGGCGGATTGTCCGATTTTTGTTGCCTTGCCAATATACAGAAAATTTATATTGGCGCTTTGTCAGTAAAAAAATATTATGGCCCATTTTGTTAAAATAAGTAGATTGCAGCATTGCTTACTTTCAAGTTTTTTGAAGGAAAATTCATGTTTTTTTAGTAAAATGTTTTCTAATATTTGTGTACTCTTAAAATTTATCAATTCGTAAGTGTTATCGATATTCTGTTTTTATTCTGTAACAAAAAATATGAAAATGGCAAAGCACCGCAGATAATTAATTTTCTAAATTTTATATAAAATCTGAAGAAATTTTGCGCAACTTGTTTTAATTGATCCAATATTTTTTATGATACAAGCACACATATATCTTCAATTCAGGATTTTCTAAACAAAACTGAAAAAATGCCACATTGTCCCCTTATAAATGCTAAAAAATGGCGCATTGTCTGAGAAAGCTTCTATTTATACTGAAAGATAATAAAAAAGGCGAAAGGAAAGAAAGTATATCTAAGAAGAATGGTAGCAAAGATCCAAACAAGGCACATGCAGAAAGTGCTGCATGGAGAATGCTGGAGGAGTACAGAAAACTGTGACAGAGAAGAGAGCAACATAATGGTTAAAGGGCAGGACTAAAGAGAGAAACAGTAACATTGATAATGGTGGAGCAAGCAATTAGGGCAAAATGGGTGAAGAAGCATAGACAGAAGATTAGAATTAAGTGATAAGTGTAAGCTATATAAGAAAGGGTTGGAGACAGTATATCATCTGATAGCAGGTGTGAGAAGTTGGCACAGATATGAGTATAAGTTCTGGCATGACATATGTGGGAAGAATGTTGCTTCGGAGTTTGAGCAAGCAGCATGGATTAGAAGCTGGAGACAAGTGGTATGACCATAAGCCAGGGGTAGTCATAATGAATGGGAAGTTTAAAATACTGTAGGACTTCAACATACTGACAAATAATGGGATAGAAGCATGGATGCCAGACATAGTAGTGGTACACATAGAGAAAATATTGGGAATAATGATAGACATAGCAGTACCACATTACAGAAATGTAGAAAGCAAGAAGAAAGAGAAAATAGACAAGTTCATTGAGTTGGAGTCCCTGAGAATTGATGAGTTCCCTGAGCTGAGATAATAATAATAATATTAATAAAAATAATAATAATGTATAATTCTGAAACAGAAAGACCCAAAAAAGGAAATGAGGCAGGAAACTTAAGCTGATATAATGTCTACCAACAACTTGTAAATAAATAAATTCTGTGATTTCTAGTAGGCTGGTGTGTTACTTAGAACAGAACAGGTTGATTCCAGAGAAGCAAATGAAATGTAGGGCAAAGATGAGAGAATGCAAAGATCAATTGTTAATAGACCAGGCAGTGGTGGAAAATTGAAGAAGGTAGATAAATTTAGAAATGGTATGGATATACTACAGGAAGGCATATGACAGCATGTCAAATAGATGGATATTGAGGACACTAGAGGCCAATTGACTTTTAAAGAAATGGGTTGAGTTTCTAGAGAGAGAGAGAGAGAGATGGGAGGGTGGCAGACTGAGATAGATGGGCATAGTTTGTGGTTTAGACAGTGCATATTCCAAAGAGACAGCTTACCTCCAATACTGTTTGTAGTTAGCTTAATCCCTATCACTGAAAAGTTAAAGGAGACAGGCATAGTGTATAAGTTGGAGAAGAATGGTAGAGCAGTGAATCACCTAGGGTTCATGTACAACCTTAAGATTTATGCTAGCTCAAGGAAGACGTTGCAGAAGTAATTGGAGAAATTGGAGAAGGCAAGCAGAGAGTTAGGGTTGGAATTTGGATTAGGAAAGTGTGCAGCAGTGACAATGACTAGAGGTAAGTGCATAGACGGAAATGATTTGAGGATGAACAATGGATATAAGATTGAGGAAGTCAAAGAGGGGTACAAGTACTTAAGAGTGATAGAGAGGGACAGAACAGATCATGAGGAAATTGAGGCGAGGCTTTGAAAAGAATACAAGAGGAGAGTATGGAAGGCAATATAAAAGTCTGCATTGAATGGGCAGTATAGTTTAAAAGCATTTAATAAATGGGTAATACCAATTTTGAGATTTTTGTCAGGAATAGTTAGAAGGAACAAGAATGAACTGAGACAGTTATACAGGGAGATTCGGAAGATACTAGCAGCAGAGAGAGCATTCAATTTAAATGGAGATGTAGATAGGCTATACATGGCAAGACATAAAGGAACAAAATGACTGCTAAGTACAGAGGAAACTGTAGAAGCAGAAGCACTAGGGCTATAGGAATATGTAGAAAAGCAATCCAAGTGGCCCATACTGGAGGTCACTAGGCATTTAAAGAAGATAAAAGCAGAGACTGAGGGAAAAAATCATACCAGAGTAGGATGGAATCAGAGAGACAAACAAGGTATAGGCAGAAGTTAATGCAAGGAGAATACTTGAAGAACACAGAAACGTTTTACAGAGAAGAGAGAAACAAATGGTTAAAGAAGGCAGGACTAAAAAGAGAAACAGAAGCACTGATACAGTCAGCACAGAGCAAGCAATATGAACAAATTATGTGAAGAAGCATATAGACAGAAGAGTGGAAGTAAGTGATAAGTGTAGGCTATATAAAAAGAGTGCGAGACAGTGGATCATCTGATAGTAGGGTGTGAGAATTTGGTGCAGAATGACTTAAAGTTCATGCATGATAAAGTAGAATGAATGGTACACTGGAGATTAAATAGGCAGCATGGACTAGAAGCAGGAAAGACGTGGTATGAGCACAAACCACAGGGCATCATAGAAAATGAGAAGGTTAAGATACTGTGGGACTTCAACTTACCA
This sequence comes from Hofstenia miamia, assembly GCA_900660155.1. Taxonomy (NCBI): domain Eukaryota; kingdom Metazoa; phylum Xenacoelomorpha; order Acoela; family Hofsteniidae; genus Hofstenia; species Hofstenia miamia. The sequence continues at coordinate 225,070 of CABFPE010000844.1, read as the reverse complement.
ATGAGCAAGGTGATAGAAACACATAGGCCAGATATAGTAGTGGTAGATAAAGAGGAATAATTGACAACAGTTATAGACATAGCAGTACCAAACGACAGGAATGTTGAAAGCAAGGAGAAAGAGAAGATTGACAAGTACTGGGAATTGGCAGAGGAAATAGAAAGACTGTGGAAGGTTAAGAAAGTCGAAGTAGTCCCGGTAGCCGTAGGAGCATTAGGAACAGTGAGTAAGAAGCATAAGAGATATTTGGAGGAGTTGGGAATACCAAAGTGGGGAGGAGTGTTAGCACAGAAGACAGCATTCATTAGACGAAATTTATTTAAACATTTATAAGCCCTCTAATGGTCAAGAAATATAGTGCAAATTTAATATTAACTTAAAATTATTTGAAATTAAATGCAGTCGTTTTATCTTGATTTTTAAACAATTCCTTTGCACTGGTGACGCATTATTTCCCACTTTCAAATAACACACAAGATGAAAACGGGATTATATGTTAATATGCAGAGACTCCGGAAGCAACTCAACATTGACTGGCAAAACTTGCTAAGCTTAAATGTCTATATATTTTTCAAATTACTTGAATTTTAGGCCAGCTTAACGATTTGATATTTTTATCACTCTTAATTGAACATCAGTAATAAAGGATATCGCAAACCTTATGATTTTTATAAAATTTACAAAATACATACTGTAATGATAATTATTTAAATAACATTTAATATATTGAGAAAAGGAACAATTCAATGCGAACATATTGATATATACAGTTTATCAATAGCTTCAATACTCAAAGAGCAATGGGGTTCTGAAATATGTCATTTGAAGAAATATAATAGCATTTCGAAATTGTTTTAATAAAAATTCCAGAATTTCACAGAAAAAAGAAATAAAAAATCTGATTTTGATCTTGTAAAATAGGTTTAGAGTTATTCCTTTAAACTCTGAAAACAGCTAAGAAATCTGAACAAGATTCAATTAGTATTGCCTTTAAAATTAATAAATATATTGCGCGACATTTTTAACATTTACATATATTGAATTGTATTATTTTAATCAATTTCACTCAAAGAGATTGGTAATGACTTCTATTATGTATTAAGCAATATAGTGCAGCTAGATAGCAGACAAAAAACACCTGTTTCTATGAAATAGAGCTGCACTGAATGAATTGTCCTTGTTCGCAGTTTACAATAAAAGTAGTGATCAAATCTTAAATCGACAAACATTGCCACATGGAGCTATTGTTGTGTAGGAGAATGATATATTTTTATGACTACAGCGTCAAAATTGACTTCATAGTAACCTTCCAAAATTATTCTACACCAACGTTAAAATTGCCTTGCTCTAGACAGGTCAATGACATAATTTCGGATATCAAAGGAAGCTCTAATCCTTTGTTTACATAATGCAAATATCAAATATTGAAAAGCTATTACACTGCTGTTTTTATCAATTACATTTATCGCTCTAAAAATAGGGAAAATTAAAAAATTCCAAAATTAAAAATTAGTTTATCATAGAGCTATTCAGCATGCATCAAATGGTATTTAAACTGTGGCAATAGTATACAAACTCATGGATGTATATGCATCCAAATGTAAAAAATAAAAAATAGTTTTACATGGAGCTAGTCAGCACGCATATTTTACTGCATAACACTAGTGCATAACCTCAAAAGTCGCAGAGTAATAGTGTTCTGAAATGCATCAGTTATAATTGTTAAGCAGAAGTTTGAAATTTATAATAAACTAAAGTGTTGATATCATAAAGGGAATAATAACTAAAAATATAATATTAACAATGTAATATAGAACTAAAGGAGCTCTAAAGAATGCTGAAAAGAGCTAAGGAGTTGAACAAGAATTGACTGAGTACTGGCTGTCCTAATGCAGTGTAAAACTGCGGTTGTATGGCATACTTTGAATTCATTTGTCCAAAGATCGAAACTGAGTGAAATCAAATAAACAGCTGCAAGTTCACCAGAAGAGATCCGGCAATCATAATTTGTTTCGTAATATAGAAATATCAATTTAGAAACACCTCTACAAAGCAATAATTTTTGAAAATTCTAACGAATTTTTGAAAATTTTTTTACTAAATTTAACCACATATGTCTAAACATTGACTGGGTCAATTTCGAATTTTAATGGTTGAATACATGCAGCAAAGTGTAATTTACTCATAATTGTTTCGTAGCGGAAACAAATTGCAATATTAAAAGTGCTATAGCTTTAAATACCAAATTTTCCTTTGTTTTTTACATACTAATTCAATATTTTATGACCCCATCTAGCGAATTTTGAAAAAAAATTTCGTCTAGTGGTTAGGAACAGCTAGAGTCCTGAGGAAAGCTCTCAGACTCCCTGGGAACTGATGAGTTCCCTGAGCTGAGAGAGATACCAGCATGAAGCTGTGAGAAGAAATGAAATATAATAATTTTTATAATAATGTATTAAGAATGATTCAGCAACAGAACTGAATCTAAAATATAGTTCCTAACAAAAATCTAATTTGAAAAACAAATAATTATAATTTTTCCTAATTTTGGCCTTTGTACAGCAAGGAAGTCTCTGTCTAAGTCTGGAAGCAGAGTATTGTTTCCAAGCATGGAGCACACTAGAAAGAGTTTGAGGAGCATTTCTTGAATGTGGTCATAGAGCTTTTGTTCTCTTAGATGTATGATAACACGAATAGGTGCATAATTTTGCAATCATCTGCACAGCTACTTTTTTAATGCAACTAAACTATTCAGCAAGTATTAATTCTCATATTGCAAAGCAACTAAACCATATATAATCAAATATTGTACTAAGCAATGATAAAGCTCCTTGAGTTTAACTGGGCCAAAATTTAGATGCTTCAGCTTATTCAGTAAGTAGACAGTAGAAATGGCTTTCTTAGACAATTTTTAAATATGTTACTAAAATCCAAATTTCTCGTCAATGGGAAAATTCAGAACAAATTTTCGCGGAATGTTCAGGTGTGGATCCAGAAAATGTGTACAATTTTATTTTTTCGATGATTTATTATGTTTACTTGTAGGCTTAGTTTCTCATCTGATGATTTGTTTTGCATCATTTTTTTTCAATATTCTATATCTGCATATTATTGACATGGTTTGCTTAAAAAATATTGGTGATTTAGATAGTCCTTGTGATTTATTAACATTTAGTCTTGCAATACTTTTTTAAACTGATGTAAAGTTATGAAATACAAATTAAATTGTTCATTGTTCAATACATTATTGTGAATTTATATTTCATTTATAGAAATAATAATGTATTTGGAATCATTACAATTTTCTAGATTTGTAAATGCATCATTAAGTATATTTTTTATCTTTTGATGAATAATTACTATTGTTGAAAAATTTTAATATAAATATAGTTGGCATTTTGAAATGGGCCTGGCTAAATTGGGTCTAAGCTGTATTTTGCTTGCCCAGGCTTGGGCCTTAAAAATGGGCCCTATTTCCATCACTGCTTGATGAACATGAACTTGTTAAAGGCAAGCAATATTGTCCATTATCAATAAATTAGCTTCTAGTGAGTCGACCAAGATTAAAAGGGAGGCTTCATTTTACATAGGAGACCTTTTAGCATATCAAAAACCATCCTTAAATATTAGAACCTCAATTCAACTGATTGCGAAAGAATTCCTAAGTGTACTTAGTAGGAGGAAACTTTAATTTCTAAATGAATATCTATATTCTGCACTGTATTTTCATTGAATGATGCAAAGCATTGTATTTATTTAAAAATGTTGCAGAACCAATTTGGAACAATTATTTTCGTTCATGCTATTTTAGTGAAGACAAATTTATTCTACAAAAAACATTAATTTTTTTAGGACTGTTGAGAAATAATCTGAAACAAAAATGCATGAAACACACAACCAATTTGAAAATGTTATTTTAAAACTTTTAATTTTTAGCATACTTCTATTTGTTTTAAATTTAATTATGTTGTATCTTATATAAATTCATATTGTGTGCATATTTATATAGATTAAAACTCAGACATGTAAATATTTTAACTTAACAATTTCCCCTGAAAAATGAGTTCTTCAAAGTTTTAATTGGAATTAGGTAGGGCGAAAACGATACAAGTTTTGTTGCTAAACTAATTACAGCGAGCAATGTGATAGGATAATTTTGAAATAATTGGAATTCCTCCAATGTGGTTTCTTATCTTAATTGGTTTCTCAACAAAATTTGTATCATTTGCTCGCGGCATTAGAAGTACACATAACATCAGTTACCAAAAATTAAAGATGACATTTACATTTATTCTAGAACAGTAAAATTTTTTTAGTCCTTTAACTTTTGAAGGAGAATGTAGCTTAAATCTGAACTGTTCTTATTTGTAAGATGTTCTTGTGATTGTGTCAATAAATTCATAGCAATATCAACGTATTGTTAACTAATGCTATCTGTCTGAAATGTATGTGACAAATGTGATAACCTATTTAGATTCAAATTTCCAACTATATATATA
>CABFPE010000844.1:206810-219571 GCA_900660155.1 Hofstenia miamia | reverse complement strand
CATATGTGGTAAAACCCACATACGTGTATCAGACAAGACAAGAATGTAATTTATTCTACACTTTGCTTATAATGATCATACATATCATACTATTAAATTTGTCTATCAGGCTAGTTTATCATCATTGTTGTCGGGGGAATTCTGTAGGAAACAAATGCAATGTGCATTTACACATTATGAATTTCAAAAGGTAGCATCTAAATTAATGGTTAATATACAAGTCAAATGAGATGACATTCACAATATAAAACACATGACAATTAAATGTTTAAACAAATTCAATTAAAAATTAACAAACAAACAACGTTTTCTATAAAGTCTATAATAAATTTAACATTGGACAGTAAATTCGCAGCAATTTATTAAAATAAAATTATGTTTTTAAAAGAAATATCTGTAAAACTAACTAGAGATAATATTGCACAAAAGTGTTAAGAATCAAAAACAATATCTGAGGTTTAATTATAAAAATAGCTTACCAAAAAGTTTGAAATCTTTCAGAGTAGTTGTCTTTGTTTCATAAATGTGAAATTCCATTATGCTGGTTGTGTATATTCATACATGTAGAAAGTTACATGCTTCATAGACAATGTCAACATACATTTTATCTCCACTCTATGTATAAAATTGCATGCTTTCATAGACATTGTCAATATTACGTGTTTTATCTATTGTTCGACTGCCAGAATCCAATCATAAAGATTTATATCTCCGAAACATGAAATCCCTTTACAATTATCACGATTAAATAAAACACTTTCAAATCACATAAAACTAGAATTTTTCACAATTTGGAAAACAATCTCAATTATTACATGTTTTTATACAATTATGTAAACACAAGATGCTACAAAACTAAAATGTTAATAAAGTAAAAATATTTATCAATCACCATCTCTGGTACAAATGCAATAAATTTTTTTTTCAATACATATTTCTTGCTGAATTCAAGAATAAAATATTTACAAGTAGGAATTTTTATATGAAACATTTCAAGATTGTTGATAACATGTTTTGTTATTAGTGTTGTAAATTGGTTGTTAGCATTTATTGATACACATATATACAAAATGTTTAAAAATATAAATTTTATATTATAAGAAATTGCTTACATTTTAAAATTTTATTGGTGTCTTTTATGTTAAGAAGTAAATAAATAACCAGTATATGAATGTTCCATACATTTAATTTTTTCCATTTGTATGCATGAATTCAACTGATCAAATTAGTCAAAAATCATTGTTAAAACTGAATATTATGTTAAAATTAAGATATCTTTTTATCATTAAAAAAATGAAAATTTCATGAGGTTGTTAGTATAAACTTTCAAGAATGAGTAAGAAAAACATTAATGCACGAAAATACAAGTAATCTTTATTGTAAATTCAGATTTTATTTATAAAAATAAATATTTTAATATGTTGAATACAATCAATGTTTAACAAAGGTTTGAATTGTTTCACAGAAAGTGCATGTGGTTAAAAAATGATATATTTATTAGTCTTTACATAATAAAAATTTGTTTGCTTTCCCAAATAGTATTAAACATTTATGAGATGCCAACTAAAAGAACAAATCTCACAACAAATAAATACCTCAGCTTGACACAAAGTGGATTAATGTAAAAAATTATCATTTTTACTTGCCATTCAAAATAATAAATTGTATGAATTTTCAAACACTCATGAGATGCAGAATTCTGAGAAAATTAGATAATCACACATGTATTGTATAAACCTTAAAAAAGGATATAAAAATCATTGATAATATTATTCCTAACATGTGCATTTATGTATTGATCTACAAAGTAGAAAATTAAACTTAAAATTTCTAAACTAAAAGCAAAATGCTTTCAATGCTACAAACATAGAAAAGTCATAAGCCATGTAAACTCAAAGAAAGGAAAAACGTCAAAAAAAATCGAAGTCTAAAAAAACGTTTTGTATATATGTGTATCAATAAATGCTAACAACCAATTTATGGCACTAATAACAAAACATGTTATAAACAATCTTGAAACCTTTCATATAAAAATTCCTATTTGCAAATATTTTATTCTTGAATTCAATGAGAAATACATATTGAAAAAATATTTATTTCATTTGTACCAGAGACGGTGATTGATAAATTGTTTTACTTTATTAACATTTTAGTTTTGTAGCATCTTGCATTTACATAATTGTATAAAAACATGTAATAATTGAGATTGTTTTCCAACTTGTGAAAAATTCTAGTTTTATATGATTTGAAAGTGTTTTATTTAATCATGATAATTGTAAATGGATTTCATGTTTCAGAGATATAAATTTTTTACAATTGGATACATTTTGATAGTTGAACAATAGATAAAACCACGTAATATTGACATTGTCTGTAGAGAGATGTAAATTTATACATAGAGTATTATAATGGAATTTTACATGGCTGTCTGTGTTTACATTCTGGCAGTTGAACAATGGCCATAGATAAAATTTATGTTGACATTGTCTATGAAAGCATGCAACTTTCACCACATATGAATACACATCCAGCATACTGAAAATTCACATTGCTAAAAGAAAGACAACTACTCTGAAAGATTTCAAACTTTTTGATAAGCTATTTATATAAATCAATCTCAGATATTGTTTTGATTCTTAATGCATTTTTTGCAACATTATTTTTAGTTAGTTTTACAGATATTTCATTTAAAATGTATTCAATTTTATTTTAATTAATTGCTTTGAATTTGAAGTCTGATGTTGCATTAATTATATACTTTATCATAAATAGAAATGTTGTTTGTTAGTTAATACACACTTTTTATTGAATTTATTTAAGCTTTTAATTGTCATGTGTTTTTGATTGTGAATGTCATCTCGTTTTTAATATAGACTTGTTTATTAACCATTAATTTAGACACTATCTGCAAAAATCATGATGTGCCACTTTGCAGAAAAATGCTGTGATAAAACTACAAAAATTATTTGGTAAGCATTTTTTTACATTATAATAATAAATATGGTTTTTCATTGTTACAATTGCTTTCAATTATTACTGTTTGTTGTGTATGTAAAGATTAAAACTGTTGTCACTATTTTAATTTCTGTTTTTTGTACTAATTGAATGTTTTAGCGTCATCAACTAACATTATTAAAAGAAGAACGTCTATCTTGGAATGTTTCTTTGTATCTTTCTCCACCATCCAACAATGAAGTCATGACGAATATTATCATTGTTCATTCAGCAGTAGATGAAATGTGCTATATGAACTTTATCATTTAGTAGTGTTTTTCATATTTTATTTGTAAATAAATTTATTATTTATAAATGTTTGCTTTCTCTGTATGGCAAGAGTATGCATCTTTTAAGGCATGTATTTATATTTATTTTTACTTGGAAATATTTTTCTATTTCATTTTTTAAACAAGTATGTAAATTATTTTTGCTTGGAAATATTTTTTGATTCCACTTTTTAAACAAGTATGTAATGCATGAATTAAAACTAAAAAAAATGTAAGGTAATGTGTGAAAGTAAAACTAAAAAAATGTAAGCTAATGTGTGAAATGTAAACTAAATTCATGTGTGATATTAATGAAAAACTGTAAAGTAAAAAATGCAAACTAAATTAGGCCACATAAATAACATAAAAGCTGTAATGCAAACTAAGAAATGCAAACTAAATTAGGCCACATAAATAACACAAAAACTAGTAAAAGTACATGACTTCCATGACGTCATTACAACTCCACTGGCAATATCCACGGCATCTCAGGTCAAAGACCAACCCTCTCAACTAAACAAAAAAGTGAGATCTCCTTGCCTCAACTATATACTACTTAGAGCTAAGGAATAATACCAATGTATTCAACAAAATATCACAATACAACCTCTAGATTGAGTTGTAATACTAAAGATTAAAATATTTATGTAATTTGAGACCTGTAGAATCTAAATATGACAGTGGCTTCAATTTAAGCTGTATTTAAGGAGCAGTTTTAAAATAAATCTTGCAAATTTGAGTTTTCAAATTTAACTCAATGAATGACAGTTAAAGGGCTTCTAAATCTAGAAATTTAATGCCAGAAATACACTTGCTAGTCTTTAGTCAATGTAGAAACATCCATCTTTACTGAGAAATAGTAGTCAATGCTCTGAAAAATATAAATCATTTAAAACCCAGAAATCCCAGTATAATCAATAACCATTGCAAATTCTCAAAGAAATTGACAGAATACATCACAGATATCAAAAAAATGGAGTAAAATGTAAATGAATTTTCAAGGTTTTTTCCATAATATCCATTTTAATCATCCACAATATACATTTAAAAAAACACTGATTTTTTGTAAGTTTTTAGGGGTGTCCTAATATGAAGTGAAATATTACTAAACAAAATGTTAAAGACTAAGGACATTTATAATGAAATGCAGTTCTATAGATAGTTTTTTTTAAAAAAAAAATCTCTATAATTTTAAAAAAATTAATAAACCATCCTATCATATTAATAACTAAAAGAGAAAATTACCCATTATGGAAAATTGACAGGGAATTTAGGGAAAATTGTTTTTGAATAATATTTCTTATATTACTGTAAATATATCAATGTAAAAATTTCCAATTTTTTAGATTTTCAATTTTGAGAAAAACATTTTTTGAGTTAAAATTTTTAAAACTTTCCGTATTAAACAGGACTAAAAAATTAGAATCTTATTTCAAAACTGTGCAATTTGATGTAAACATCTTACTCATAGCTTCATTATATCAAAAGTTATTTTTCTGATAAATTAGCAAAGCTCTGATTAAGTCGAGTTGTGCCATGTCTTGAGTAAGCACTGAACTAATGTAGGGTACACATAAGCTATCTTGATTGAGCTGAGAGGTGACACTCATACATTGGATGGAATGGTGAAACTGGATGTGGAGATCTGCTTTGGGCAGATGCCCACCAGAAGATTGTTGCAGAGGTTACCACATGGCTTCATCACATAAAAAGTGAACAGTTAATCATGAGTTATTAAGTAACCAGAAGAAACTAGTCAAGCAGTAACAATGAGTAAATCCTTACCTGCAATAACACAGCCAATGTTATAAAGTAACTGTAGGAAAACTGTGATAATGCCTGGTAGAGGATATTACATCAGTGAGTTTAACACTGCTGGGAGGTATACATAAATAATTTTCAGTTGAGATATTATTGTGTAAAGAGTCAGCACATAATGTAGGTGTAGTTAACCAAACTATTCCATATGTTACAGGAAAATTGTGTTGTACTTTATTAATGTATGACCAAAATTTGTTGCTCAATCCATGTTTCTATAATTGTTCTTGAATGGTTTTTAGAATAAAGAATTTTTCAGGGGAGTATTCTACAGCCAATGTGAATAATTGTAGTGGTTGTAGTAGTACATCTAATTTTTTCTTAGTAAATATTTCAGTTGCTAGGAATGTTTTGATATTTTTAGTATCACATTCTTTTGTGGGGCTGTACTGTAGAAGAATAATGAGGTCTTTCCTCCAATCTTTCTGGAGTTTCAATTCCAATTTTTTCTAAGCTTACTTTTTTGATTTCATTTTGTAGTTTCATAGAAAGAGTAATAGTACTTTCTTATAGTAAACATTCTTCTTGTTCCAATTTTATAGGGCTTCATGGTACTTTTTCATTTGCTATAATGTTGGAAGATACTCAATTTAAAAGTAATGATTTGGTGAAGTAAACATCTTTTTAATATTTACAAGTGACATAATACTTTTATAGCCATTTGTAAAATAGATCATTACAATTGTCTGCCAATTTTCTTTTATATTGTTGTTTGGTGTGATTAGAATTTTTTGGCATTCTAATAAATAGATCATTTGTAGATAGAGGTAGTAAAATTCTTTGTATTGTAGAATATTTTGTTTCACTTTTAGCACCCAACATATATTTACAAACATGATCAGAAAAAATTGTAAGGTCATTGTAATCAATGAAAAGTTTAAAACATAGAATGACTATCAATAATTGGACATATCAAAGTTAGTTTGCTGTTCATAAGAATATTAGTGTATAACATTTTGGAAATACTTGTGTCACTATATTAATTATTAAGGACTATGTAATCTTCAAAGTGGAAAACAAAGAAATTTTCAATAGTTCTTACAAGCAATTCAAAGAAAGTGGGAGTTAGTAATTCTACTCTTTTGATGTAGATGAATGCTATTGAAACAATATTAGTTGTAGCTGTCATACTAACTTTTTCAAGAGATTTGTGAAGATTTTGCAAACTGATATCTTTGCCTTGGATGAAATAAACTATGCTGAGTGAATGACAATCAATGTTTAGTTAATCTATGAATTTAAGTTTGTTAAAATTGAGAATTAATAATCATAAGTTTTTAAGATTAAAGTTTTCATCAAAAGATGAGTGAACTTTAGCATTAGATAACTGGATTCAAAATTTAAAACCATTGTGTGTTCATAAAATAAGAGTGTATTGCAATGAGCTCATTTATGAGAGTCTATTGTGTAAGGTAAAACATTTGCAGAAGAAACAGGGTTTTTGTATGAAAATAAAGTGTGTATTTGTTCTTTAAGTTATGCAGAAGTGTTTCTATCCACAATGTAAGGACATTTTTTCATAGTTTTAAGGTTTTGATGAAGTAAATTGCCTTCTATACAATTAAATTTCTCTAATCTATGAAAGTTTTTAGCAGTGTGAAAAGTAGTAGAGGCTGGAGATGAGTCCAAGTCTGGTTGGGTCCTATTTTTGAAAAACACTGAAACATATGTTAGAGGCAAGGAATCCAGAATGTTATGTTGAGCACCCACCCTTTGTGGTTCCTGGGGTAAGAAAACCCTCTCCCCAAGCAACATCAACTATTTTGAGCAGATGCTGTGTGGGCAATCACAGTATTGTGTATTTGTGCATTTTATAAATTATTCAAATTTTTACATTTAATCCTAATTTAATAAATTCAATCTAAGTGAAATGTTGTAATTGAATTTCATTGTTCATACAACAGGTTCTGTGTTATTCTTTCCAACAACTTATAAAATTGGTGTCCAATACTTCAAATCTGAAAATTTGATTCATGTTAGCCATCACAATGTTAATTAGTAAAGCAACCAAAAACATTTGTTTGTACAAACTTGCAAATGGAAAAGCAGAATTCTGAAAAGGATTTTCTCAAATATGTATGTCAAAGAGCACAGAACACAGAGAAGCAAATGGAGTGCCTTAGCTTTTGCAAACCCTGCAAAATGTAAAAACACTAATATAATTTGGGGTGCACTTCAATCAAACAATCCCATTTTAATATTCACTCAAAGCAACTTGCAATGCAGAGATCATTGCCTTAGCTGCTGTCTTAATATTTCGTGATGTTGTTAAATAAACTAAGGTATCCATTTCAAATATTTTACTTAATATCTGGTTTTAAGAAATATTCATTTGAATCATATTTTATGTTAATGTATAGTATTTAAAAAATTATGCATTTAATCATGTAATGGATGGCTTCAAGTTCAAGCAATTACTGCACTGATCTCCATTGTAAATTTTAAAACTTTCAGTTTAGTATTGACATATTCTTACTTAATACAATGTCGAAACCAAACCACACCACTAGCAAATCTGCACCCAACTAGGCAAAATGGTCCATGCTCCATCACTGGAAGCAATGTACAATTTTCAATCACAAAATTCTGATTTACACAACATGTAATATTTTCATGTACAAAGCACTTTGTATTTTAAACAATATAAAATTGTGAAATATTAATATTCTGACTAATTACAATGGTAATTTATATCTAATCTAAGGATGTGCAATCTACTTAACTCCTTTGAGTAATACCTGATGCATAGCCTTTTGCCCACAATCTAGCTGTGTTATGCTTTTTTCTCAAATGGAAATTTCAAGGCATTTCATAAATCTCTTTTGCAATTGTTAGATACTTTCTTTCTTATATGCATTTTTTAGGCTCAAGTTGAATTCAAGTTGAGTTGGAGCAATAATTTGCCAATTCAAGTCAGGGCAGAATTGATTATTTACACTTTGTAGTTTACTATTTCTTTTTAACCATGATTCTGTAATAACAACAATAGAGTTTAAATCAAAATGTCTTAATAGATCATAAAATCTATAATATTTATTTGAAATACGTTGAAAATTAGTATTTATGTATTTTAATTTATGTTTAAGATCTAATTTTTTAAATTAGGTTAATGAAATCTTTGTTATTATTGTTGGCTTTATTCATACTTAGCCTTTAATCATTATATTTGTAATGGTTCTTTATATAGAAGACATTCTCTGCTAAATGCATTATAATTTGTTGCATTTTGACTGGTTCTTTTATAATGTAAAAAATTGAAGATTCTGTTTGCTATGATATATTCGCAAATTTTTTCTGTGGAATTTTTCCAGTAATTTTGGATCTAAAATTTTTCATACAAAGGAAATAGTACACGCATTTTGTGGTGAATAATGATATAAATTTTGACCTTTAGTTGCCAAATGTACATTTGGTAGTTTAACGATAGGTGTAAAATCCAAAATTTCTAAAAAACACCTTTTTTCTTATCAAAATCAATAGAAAAGTGTAAAAAGTTATTGAAAACTAATCATTATTAGAAAACTGCATATATAAATACTGGTGAAGCATAAGCAAAAGTTGACATCGGTACAGATTTTCATACCCAAACCACTCTCACATAATTTCCAAAAACTATACCCAACTCAATCAAGGCCAACACCCTCAGTAAACAAAAATCATACTCACACTGCACCCTTCAAATTTTTCACAAATAATTGTTGCTTTTAACTAGAATACAGTAGTTTTCTCTAAGAAAAATATTTTATGAAAAGACCACAGTAGAGTACAGTATACATATCATTATGGACTTCTACAATGAAGTTTATTATTTAATGAACATAATCTGCAAAATGAAAGCAAGGATTGTATAGTAAATTATAACTATGATAAACATGAATGTATAATGTAATTCCAATAATAATCAAGTGTGCAACTAACTTTTATTTTTTAGAAATACAACAGTTGCATTTTATTCTTAATTTTGGTTGATTTGTCAAATGTAAAATTGATTATACCAATCACTTTGAATCACTTTGTGTAACCATAGTACCTCAAAATGTATGTCTCATCTGGAAAGGGTTTTCCAAGTAATTTCTGAAGGGCTTCTGCTCGCGAGGTTGTGTTTTCCAATTCAAAAACTAGCTTACGAATGCGTTCTGCACTTGATGTAAAGTTTGAAGTGCTTCTAAATAAATAATTGTGCATCTCCAATGCCAAAGCCTCACACCAAGCATAGCCATAAAATTGGGCATCATAGTTTAAACTGAAGATATGTTCGATTCTGCAAATGAAGAAGTACACATACTCAGAAATGTTGTATTTTCTCTATAGATCTATTATCAATTCAGAAGTCAATTTGTTCGATTCTGAAAATATGTATTGATCAACAAGCATAAGACTTATTTTCGCTTTGAAGTCTTCAATATTTTTGTTATTCATCATCAACTTAAACGTTGACTCTGGCAAAGGCTTTCCTGTTGCATAATGTGAGCTTATGTTTTTAATTACTTCGTATCTGCTTGTAAAGAGCTCCATAAACATACTAGGTAGCTCGCTGGTGTCCCTACTCTCTTCAAAAGAGTGTTTTGGAAGTATTAATTGCAACACATGCCCTAATTCATGAAAAAAATCCTTAATGTTCTCAAAAGTCAGAGTTTCTCCTGATCCAAAATTTGTAGAGAGTACTGTAATTGGTTTAATGTTTAAAGCTTTTCTAGCTATCATTAGTTGCGTTGTAAATTGCTGCAAAGTTTTTACATCTTTTCTCATGTAAAGGTCAAAATACACCGCTCCCAAATAATTCATTTCCTTATCATATGCTTCATAAATCTTAATTTTTTTGTCGTACTTTTGATGTGAGTTGGTGACATCTTTGAACGTAACCCCAAACAGATTTTTCACGAATTCAAATGTTTTTCTAAAAACTACTTCCTTTGGAAAGTATTCTTGAATTTCTCTTTCATTAAAGTTCATTGAACTTTGTTTGGATATTTTATTTATTCCATTCAGAATTTTCTTCAAAAACGTTTTTACATTAGAACTGTTCTTTGCCATTGCGTCGTTCAAAGCATATTGCGCAAAATTTTCAAATCCTTGAAGCTTTGCAAGATATTCATTCTTTTTTCGGAATTCTTCAATTACATCTTTATTATTGTGTCTCTTAGAGCATCCTTCCTTGAAAAATCTCTTTTTTATATATTTCTGCAATTCCCAATTGTTGATGTATTCTGTGAACTCATAATTGTTCTTTGTTATTAACCATGGACCATTTCTCTGTGAAGTAGGTATATGCCGGAATTTTTCTGCGTTTTTGCTCCATTCATCTAAGATATGGGCTGGCGTCCCAGAAACGTACGATTTATTACAAATGAGAACTGCGAGATCAATTGCTGACTGTCTGATGTTGTATTGATACTTTGATTGCAGAATCGATTTCTCAACTTTGGCCTGAACAAGTTTTTTGCTTTGTTCTTTATCAATTTTCTTCTTTTTGTATTTTTTCAACATACCCCTTAAGAAATATTTTTGGAAGTAATTTAGATTCTTTTCGGAGTTTAAAATCTCATCGACGGCAATGTGAAATTGGGCACTATTATCCTCCATTACATCGATTTTATCCATTAGCTGAACCATTTCTCTGTAAGCATTTACCATTGTCTGCGATTTTTTTACAGCTAGAGCATACCTAAAATGTAATATCAGAGTGCTGAAAAACATAGGTGCTAAAATGGTTTCTTTGTAATCTATGATGTTACTCCAAGTGAACAAAACCTTTTTCTCACTGATTCTTTTTTCAAGAAGCTCGAAATTAAGCTTTGCGAATTCGAAAGCACACCGAATCCCCGATTTCAAATTTTCATAATCTATTTCTTCAAATGCAGGGAGACATTTCACTCGGAGGGCAGGATTATGAGAAAATTCATGGAGACATCCATTTGGCATCTCAAAGCTGTGATGATCAAACGTACAATTACTTTTCAACAAGCGTGAACTAGCTGTTATGCAGAGTAAGCAACTCATTGAAATTTTCAGGAGCGTCCACAACTCCATTTGCATACAGTGCTTCTTATAAATTTTGGAGTTTGGCGTTATTGCAATCTATTACAAAATGCATTTTCCGGGAAATTGCTAAATATACTAAACGTTACGAAATGCAAAAATTTAGAAAATGCATGCATTAAGTGCATTTATAATCATACTAAAATATAATGCGCAACTAATTTTAAATACAGGAAGTAATAATTTATGCCGGAATATATGTTAGCATAGAATTTTTAAATCCTTTCGCATTAATGAATTTTTTAAAACATTCGTTCTCATTTTTAATGGTTATACAAGTCTTTACGTATTTATAAAAATATAAATAATCAAAATTTTTCGAAATTCAAAACAATAAAAATCCAGCAAGTAGTTTGCGAGCAACGGCGATGAGCGTGTTTAGTAGGTTAATTATTTCAATCATTTGTTTATATAAATGTGACTCGGCGAACCAGTAGACCAGGAAACTCTAAAGAAAAATGTGTTCCATTTGGCCTACCAACAAATCCCGGTTTGGGGATCTGGTGTCCAACTACCTGTCCAAAAAAGATTAATAAGTTCGATGAGTTTATATTGTATTAAGCATTATATTGTCAAAATTTCAAAGAAACATTTTATAGTGTATCATGTCTTTTTATTATCGCAAAGTAGTATTACTTATGCAATAATTGACAATCGTTTCTTGCGACTTTATAATAATGCAATTATTATAGACATAATTACTACAATCTAGAAATTTATATAATATATTAAGACATAATCTAATAAGATATTATAATTATGTTAGAAAATCATAGTTAAAAGGAAAATAAAGTTTTGTAATTTGTACTTGCTAATCTTGGCATATTCCCAATACAATTCTATTTATTGCGTTACTTCATCAAATATTTGATTGCAAGTAAAATTTAATAATCAGCAAAAAATAAGAATTCAGTGTGTTTAGTAGGTTAATTATTTCAATCATTTGTTTATACAAATGTGAATCGGCGAACCAGTAGACCAGGAAACTCTAAAGAAAAATTTGTTCCAGTTGGTCTACCAACAAATCCCGGTTTGGGGATCCGGTGTCCAACTACCCTAGTGACCCGATTGCAATGCTGCTATTTATTGCAATTGAAATCAACAAACCCAGTACTTTCCCATGCTTCTTCATCAATTAACGGAGGTAATGATTTTTTAAAATACAGAAGTTTATTGACTTATATATTATCCAATCACCTTTAAGTATCTTTATTGTACAGGGGGTTCATTGGTAAGAAAGCGAATTAAGACATTTCATTGTTTTCTATAGCTTAGTAAAGGTGTGTTCCCACAGCGGGAGATGCTCCATCACTGAATTAGGTGGATTTTACACAGCCAACCAACTATCCATATGCTCTCACATTGAATCATTTGAAATTCATTTTAGACAGAGAAATTATCAATATTGGTGATATGTAACCACAACCAAAAATTTTTATATAGAACACAAAATATTTCTTATCTGATATGGCGAGGAGCTCTTTAGTGAAATTGTAAAATGAAGCTATGGTTAAAATGTATGCTACTTATTCAAAACCATTAACATTTGAGTCAATCAAAATAAATGTAATACACATGGAGGGAACATTAATTACATGTATTTGCAACTACCTACTTGTTTTTTTCAAATTTATAAATTTA
>CABFPE010000844.1:152383-176888 GCA_900660155.1 Hofstenia miamia | reverse complement strand
AGCATTGGGGGAGTGTGTGGTGAGTGGGTGTCCAGAGTGGATGGTAGTGGGGAGGACATTTCTGATACAGAAGGACCCAAAGAAAGGTAGTGAGGCAAGCAACTTTGGGCCAATAACATGTCTATCAACAACTTGGAAATTGCTAACTTCTGTGATTTCAAGTAGGCTGGCATGTTACTTAGAATAGAACAGGTTGATACCAGAGGAGCAGAAGGGATGTAGAACAAAGACGAGAGGATACAAAGATCAGTTGTTGAAAGACCAGCAGTGGTGGAGAATTGAAGAAGAAGGTATACGAGAGTAGGATGGAATCAGAGACAAACAAGGCATAGGCAGAAGGTAATGCATGGAGAATACTGGAGGAACACAGAAATGTGAGATAGAGAAGAGAGCAACAAGTGGTTAAAGTAGGCAGGACTAAAAAGAGAAAAAGAATCACTGTTAATTGCAGCACAGGAGCAAGCAATAAGAACAAACTGGGTGAATAAGCATATAGACAGAAGAGTAGCAGTAAGTGATAAGGAGACAAGTGGTATGAGCACAAGCCACAGGGCATTATAGAAAATGAGAAGGTTAAGATACTGCGGGACTTCAACATCCAGACAAGCATGGTAATAGAAGCAAGGAGACCAGACATAGTAGTAGTAGACAAAGAGAACCGATTGGAAACAGTAATAGACATAGCAGTACCAAAGGACAGGAATGTAGAAAGCAAGGAGAAAGAGAAGATAGACAAGTACAGAGAGTTCCAGTAGTAGTAGGAGCTGTAAGTAAGAAGAATAAGAGATACTTGGAGGAGTTGGGATTAATAAAGTGGGAGGAGCAGTAGCACAGAAGGCAGCATTGTTAGGAACAGCTAGAGCCCTGAGGAAAGCTCTCAGAATCCCTGGGAACTGGTGATTTGCCCGAGCTGAGATTGTTATCATCATGAAGCTGTGAGAAGAAATGTAATAATATGAGTTGATCTTCACTTTAACAGTGGCATTGCGCAAGGAAACACTCCCAAATACAATTTCGGAGATGCGCACATTTTTTGAGAATCAAAGTTGGGATAGTACTTTGTACGGGGATGCGAAATAAGCTTATGAAAGTTTTGTCAAGAAATATCGTCATGCAATGAAACAGTTTGTGCGATACTCAACATCTAAGCATCATAAACAATTCCCATGGGAGGACTCATAAAAAGGGATAGTTTGGGTAAAATAAAAATTTTACGGTAATTAGATATATCATAGTGAGTGTAGAGTGCAACCACGTGATAACGACAGTTAAGAAGTATAAAATATTAAAATTATTATAAAAAATTACAACAGAAGGAAGCTGTGACATACCTGATTTAAGAAATTTCTCCTTCATCGTATATTTTGCTTTTTATGCAGCAATTAATCCATTTTCTTTATCATGGTTGTGCTGTTCTAAAAGAAATTAGTTTTGTAAACCTTAAAAAAGTAGTACTAGTTAAGGAAAATCGTGTTTCATTAACAACTCCTCGACCAGTGAATCCTTTTTTACAACAGCGCCAATATTCCTTTCCTAAGAAAAACCCTAAATAATTTAAAAAAAACAAGAGTACCAAGATTTTTACAGCTTTTTCCGTCGTTATTTATAAGCAATTTAGATTTTTTAACAATATAATGGCTATAAAAAAATTCAAAATATCCTAAAAATATTATTTCATATATATATATATATATATATTTATATATATATAGGCATTATCATATATATATATNTCTGCACCAAACAAGACGTTTGCTGACATAGCAAAGACACTCCGAGAGCCTGCAGTGTGCGCCACTCTTGTCACGCAAGTACATCAAGAGGAGAAGCGCCAGCAGGAAAAATCTCTTAACCTATTGATCAAAGGTATGGCTCCCCAGCAAGGTCTGTCGGGTGTGGAAAGCGTCGTGAAGCTGGCGACAGATGTATCTGTCAAGCTAGACTCGGGTGAAGTGAAGTGTAAGCACATTGGACCTTGCTTTAGTCCAGGCTTATGATCTCAGCAAAGCCTTTGACACCGTTCCGCACCATTTATTGATTGAGAAACTTTCTGCTAAGCTGCCCCGGAACATTGTGGAATGGATCTCAAGTTACATCAGGAATCGTTTCAGGTATGTGCAGTATCTTGGTGAAAATAGCAAATTGTATCCTGTCACTAGTGGTGTTCCACAGGGCTCACTCATCGGCCCTTTGCTGTTCATTTTCTTCATGTCGGAATTGGATGGTATAAATGGTAGGATGATTAAATTCGCAGACAATCTCACCTCAATCATTCGGATTCTCAGACCGGGTCTTCAGGTGGCCACAGACTTCAATCACATCAGTGAGTTTTGCAAGTCAAACGGTCTCAGGCTCAAGATGAAATAGCAGCAATTGATTGTTGGAACTTCTGGCGTGAGTGATATTATAAGTGCTCCTGATGACATTCCTCTCAGCAGTCATATCAAGGTCCTAGGAGTTCATGTGGACCAACACCTAAATTGGAAAACCCGCTTAGAGGTCTTCAACAGGAAAGCTGTTTCCAGATTCACTATGTTGCGACAACTTCGTGAGGTTTGTACTCCTTGCACGCTGAAGGCTATTTTCCAATGCTCAATCGGCTCCTTATATGATTGCTGTGCTCCTGTGTTCTGCGGTCTCAACTCAACAACTTGTTCAAATATTGATAGAATTATTGACGAGTCGGTTAGTGTATTATCCTACAGCCAGAGAGTCAAGAAATTTTCTGTTTCTCTATTTAAGAAAATAATCCACTCTTCGCATCACCTATCATATTATATATCCTGAACGTCCACTTACCTCTGGCAGACTCATCCAGTTACATCACCGGCTATCATTGCGCCAAGGCAATTCTTTTCGGCAATGTTTAGTGCTTAAAATAAAAGCTGTTTACTTTTTTGTATTTCGATCAATAAACGTTCTCTTTCTCTCTCTAGTTAATAATTATTTGCATTCCCGATTGAAAAATGTAGTAACTTGAAATATTTTGTTTAGCAAAGCAAAATTATAGTGCGATAATTAGAATAACAGGATCAATTTTACTTTAGGGGACTTTTTCAAAAAAAATTTGATGACTCATCCAATAAACTTTTCTAGACCAGATTTTTACGAGGAACAATCTGACATCCTCAAAATTTTGAAAAAATTAATATTTGNGTATGTGCAGTATCTTGGTGAAAATAGCAAATTGTATCCTGTCACTAGTGGTGTTCCACAGGGCTCACTCATCGGCCCTTTGCTGTTCATTTTCTTCATGTCGGAATTGGATGGTATAAATGGTAGGATGATTAAATTCGCAGACAATCTCACCTCAATCATTCGGATTCTCAGACCGGGTCTTCAGGTGGCCACAGACTTCAATCACATCAGTGAGTTTTGCAAGTCAAACGGTCTCAGGCTCAAGATGAAATAGCAGCAATTGATTGTTGGAACTTCTGGCGTGAGTGATATTATAAGTGCTCCTGATGACATTCCTCTCAGCAGTCATATCAAGGTCCTAGGAGTTCATGTGGACCAACACCTAAATTGGAAAACCCGCTTAGAGGTCTTCAACAGGAAAGCTGTTTCCAGATTCACTATGTTGCGACAACTTCGTGAGGTTTGTACTCCTTGCACGCTGAAGGCTATTTTCCAATGCTCAATCGGCTCCTTATATGATTGCTGTGCTCCTGTGTTCTGCGGTCTCAACTCAACAACTTGTTCAAATATTGATAGAATTATTGACGAGTCGGTTAGTGTATTATCCTACAGCCAGAGAGTCAAGAAATTTTCTGTTTCTCTATTTAAGAAAATAATCCACTCTTCGCATCACCTATCATATTATATATCCTGAACGTCCACTTACCTCTGGCAGACTCATCCAGTTACATCACCGGCTATCATTGCGCCAAGGCAATTCTTTTCGGCAATGTTTAGTGCTTAAAATAAAAGCTGTTTACTTTTTTGTATTTCGATCAATAAACGTTCTCTTTCTCTCTCTAGTTAATAATTATTTGCATTCCCGATTGAAAAATGTAGTAACTTGAAATATTTTGTTTAGCAAAGCAAAATTATAGTGCGATAATTAGAATAACAGGATCAATTTTACTTTAGGGGACTTTTTCAAAAAAAATTTGATGACTCATCCAATAAACTTTTCTAGACCAGATTTTTACGAGGAACAATCTGACATCCTCAAAATTTTGAAAAAATTAATATTTGAATCAGCATAGTCCATTTTTTAGTTTACAGATATACATGTAATTCAGCTCTCAGATAAAAGTTTTCTGTGACTGAAAAAGGGTGTATGTTATACTTTTGTAAGTATAATTAATAATTTTAATAAAAATATATAAATTTCTCATTGCAAACATACAGTAAATATAATAAACTACGACGAAAAATTTTAATATGTCAAGGCTATAATCTGTATTAAGTTCTATATTACGTCATAGATTTCTACTAATCAAAAGTATTGTTACAGCATTAGTAGAATTTGAGAAACTTTTTAATGTGATATTCGTTTTAATAAAGATTAAATGTTGTTTTAATGGGATTAAATTATGATTTAGAATATTATAATTATAATTAATGTTTTAAGGTGTGCTTTGTAGAAATTATTTAATTTGTTTTTGAATGAATAGTTCAATGTAATTTAGTTAATTTATTCAATGCCATTTTGATTTAGAAAGTTATCATAGAGTTTTTCAAATGGCGGCATTGCAACCTATTTTGTTTACTGTTGTTGTCCTCGATTTTTATATGTTCATCCTAGTGTGTGTCTTTGACGAACCTTGTTATGGTTCTTCATTGATATATGCTTAGGCTTAAATACATTTCAACATTAAAAGGTGTATTAGTTAACTACTTTATTGAAGGCAAGTATTCGACAAATGCGAGGCACCTCAAAAGTTAATTTTAATAGTCACTTGCAGCAATTTTTGTGGCAACGTGAATTTAAGAACTTTTCTACATTTTTTTCATATTTAGAATGCATTGCAGTTGTGTATCCTGCTTAGATTTGTAAATAACTTAATTTCTTTTCAGTGGAGTAGATTCTCCCAACCTCATTGCTTTGGATAATGAATATGTAAATTTAATAAAGTAGTTACCTAAAACACCTTTTAATGTTGAAATGTATTTAAGCCTAAGCATACATCAATGAAGAACCATAACAAGGTTCGTCAAAGACACACACTAGGATGAATATATAAAAATCGAGGACAACAACAGTAAACAAAATAGGTTGCAATGCCGCCATTTGAAAAACTCTATGATAACTTTCTAAATCAAAATTGCATTGAATAAATTAACTAAATTACATTGAACTATTCATTCAAAAACAAATTAAATAATTTCTACAAAGCACACCTTAAAACATTAATTATAATTATAATATTCTAAATCATAATTTAATCCCATTAAAACAACATTTAATTTTTATTAAAACGAATATCACATTAAAAAGTTTCTCAAATTCTACTAATGCTGTAACAATATTTTTGATTAGTAGAAATCTATGACGTAATATAGAACTTAATACAGATTATAGCCTTGACATATTAAAATTTTTCGTCGTAGTTTATTATATTTACTGTATGTTTGCAATGAGAAATTTATATATTTTTATTAAAATTATTAATTATACTTACAAAGGTATAACATACACCCTTTTTCAGTCACAGAAAACTTTTATCTGAGAGCTGAATTACATGTATATCTGTAAACTAAAAAATGGACTATGCTGATTCAAATATTAATTTTTTTTAAATTTTGAGGATGTCAGATTGTTCCTCGTAAAAATCTGGTCTAGAAAAGTTTATTGGATGAGTCATCAAATTTTTTTTGAAAAAGTCCCCTAAAGTAAAATTGATCTGAATAACAACTATATGAAAGGTTTGCTGTATTCCTAGAATGATAACGATAATCTAAAACGACTTTCATCATACATTAAGGTTAAATTCTAAAAAAACCGCGATAAAATCTATTGTGGTTATTTGACAAGTAATTATTACTGCCATTTTGCACACAGTTATTAGCTTTTGGGAAGATACAATAAGTTCGTAAAATATATGTTCGTATTGACAAAAATTTAAGTTCGTAATTTATAAGTTTGTAAACATGTTCGTAAAATATAAGTTCGTATTATTAAATTTCTTAAAGTAGTTCGTAAGTTATAAGTTCGTATTATTTTTTATGGATTTTGTTTCTTAAATGTCTCCCAAAATTTTTCTGGATAGCTATCTATTTCATCATGATCATACACATCAAGATATTGAGTCAGGCATTATCAAATACTTCATATTGTAACTGAAAGCTTAAAATTATCATTTGGTAAACACAAGCCCTTCTTATAATAATTGTTTTTTAACTTGTGTACTTTCAATTATTTCCATTGTACGAAGCATACAAATTCAGCATAAAATTCAGTGGCTCTTTAGTTATAGAATAAATAGTAGCCATATTCAAATATCTTAATGAACTTAAATTTTATGAATGAAATATACAAACATATATTTACAAACTGAAATTTGATGAACAGATATATGAACATATATTTATGAACTTAAATTTTACAAACAAATATACGAACTTATATTTACAAACTTAAGTTTTACAAACACAAATTTTACAAACTTATACAGCCTTCCCTCTGCTTTTATCAAGATAGATTGGCGTTTGAGTGTTCCACAGGTTGGTACTTTTTATCAACATACAAAATCTTGAAACCAACATAGGGAACATTGAGATCAACATAGCAGATCATTATGAAAATATGAACAAAAATTTAGCATGAAAGAGGTATGAAGATTAATAACATTAGATGGGTAATTTGAAATTTTCTCATATAAACATTAAAATATTTATCTGAGTTTTTGTTATGAAATCAAGTATAATATTTTATCATTTAGTCTAGATTACAACTCAATAAACAGCTGCTAAAACTAAATTTTGATATAATTGATATGTATACCTCATTCATGCTAAATTTTTTGTTCATATTGTCATAATGATTTGCTATCTTGATCTCAAGGTTCCCTATGTTGGTTTCAAGATTTCATATGTTGAAAAAAAGTACCAACTGTGTACCACCTGAGATTTTGACGGACACTGTTTGTAACTTGACTAGAAAACTAATTGACTCTGCAGAAGGTTTAAGTAGTGTTCATACAACAACAGCCCTGATTCCAGAAATTAGAATAACAAAGAACTTAACTTATAGATCTAACATTGGTAATTCATCCAAGTAAGTGTTTAATTTAGGTAAAATCCAAGATGACCAATTCCTATTGCTTCCAGCTGAAGCAATGTCTCCAGAATGAAGTAAAGTGCTTAACCTTAGTGACTGGTGCTACCCTATTTGTCTCACTTTTAATTTCTATCTCACATCAAAAAATAAAGCTTCTCATTTTCATTGTTATCTCTCATCTCACTATTTAACAGTCTGTAATTGCCAGACATTTGTGCTAGCCCACTGCATGGTATCATCACAGAGTTAGATTTTATAAGTGATTGTATGTGTTGAACTTTGAACAAGAGGTTTATTATTACCCTATACCTAACTGTATACATGACCTAAATGGTCCACAATTTGGGCTGAATAGTCTAAAAGACCTCCAGGAGCCATGTGTCACCCTGTATTTGAGAAAGCACTCCCAAATTGTTGCTGAACTTAAGCAATTATTTCATAGTAAAATAAATAAGAAAAAGTAAATATGAAGGTAAAACAGTAGTTGAGGCTAGATAAACTCTATTAACACTTTCTCTCAGTTTTATACAAAAATGTATTCATTACCTGCCTTTGTTTACAATAGAGTTGTTAATGTATTTCAATCATGCTAGATAATTCGTTTCCGTCACAAATTAAATTTGAGCAATACAAATCAGCACCATCAAGGGGACAACAAACTAATGATAGCAACTTAATATTGAAATTATCAATGTGATGTCACACTGACATGGAATACAAAAAGTATCAAATAAATGCTCTATAAAATTTCACAAAATTCCCTGAGTGACTCTATACACCCCCCTTGCTCAAATTAATTTTTGGACAATAACTGGAGAGCAGGCCCAGATACAATGTTTTGAGTAGCTGCCAATTCACCTTCCTATGTTTGGGCCTTGGCATATTGTGTTTCTCTTGTCACCTGCATCAGCACCTCCGTTGAGTAACCACTTTTTCTTTGAGCCTGAGGAACTTGATTGTTGGCATCCTTGCACTGATGGGACAATTTCTTCTCAGGTTGTCTAATTGCCACATGAAGATTTCATAGAATTTTTCGTAAAGCCTAAGGCCCTTTAGGTTGATCATTAAAGTCATCATAGCATCTGTATCAGATGTGTGGGCATTATCAGCACTGATCTCCATGTCTGGATAAAAATGGATGAACACTTCTCTCAGGGAACACATTGTGGTAGCATGGTCAACAAACAGTGAACAAAAATCGTGTACTTGACTGAGAGTAATCTGATCTGGATTGGACACATTGGCTCTGATCATAGTTATAATTTCAATTCATTTGGTGACGTCATAGTATCTGGTTATATTTTCCACATTATTGATCCACATAAGGTCGCCTGCTGCTTGGAAGAGGATCAGAACTTGGGGTTGAGATTGGCTTTGATATCAGAACATATTGTCTAAATTTCATTGAGGGTCTGTTCACTCTGTGCAAAGGCAAAGCTGATGTGCATATCTGTGATGGTGTAGAGAGATGGGTCATTGACTTCTAACATTTGGGCTTGTAGCATAACGTTGATTATGAGTTTTTGGTCAACAGCTAGCCTATGTGAGGACACTTGTTGGCACAGCAATAAATCAGTGTATAATAGCTTTGTGATTGGTAATTGATTCTTAATGTAAGGTGAGAGAGGGAGGTAGTTATTCTTGAAGAAGATGGTAAAATTCTTCATTTGGAAGTGTAGATTTTTTATGGCTTCTGGCACATTCTCTTTGTGTTCCTCTCTAAGCATCATCATGAGGCAGATGCCTTCTACTTTAGCTATTCTGTAAGCTATTTCAATTTGTTCCATTATTGAGTCAGTTTGTATTTCATGAATTCTAAAAAAATATATCACCAGGAGACTGCTAAAATCAATGTTAACACACTCAAATCTGTCTATTGTCTTTCTGCTGTGCAAGAATTAACATAGATTATAAATATTGAAATCCTCATCAAAGTAGATATGCAAGTGCTATGCCAATAGAGACGGCTAACTCCTTCCAACATTTTTTAGTTGTAGCATATAATCATGTTGACTTTGGGGTGATGATCTGCATCTATCACAGAAAGGATTATGTCAATCAAGCAGTTAATTTCTTGGCCATTATAGGTTTGATGGATTTGATCCTTGGTATCTTCAGAGATATTATCACGTATGATAGCAGTAGCTTTCCTTGTGGCTACGTAGAATGGAAGCAATGCTCCTCTGGCACACATGGGGATACATTTCTCTCCATGTAGGGGTGAGATGCTGAGGGCGTCATTGTGTTGGCTCTCTCCTCTCTGAATCATGGAGCTATGTGTCCTCCACATGGAGTCAGGTTCACCTCAGCACCATTGTTGCGTCCTCTCTTTCTATCATGTGCCTCAACAAGCAGAGATACATGTCTCCCTCACCTAGAAGAGGCTTCTCTATCATTTTGGCTATTTTCCATCCTCCTTCTCACTCAATGGCAGGATGGTGGAGCTGGCAACTCTTGTTTTCTGCTGTTCAAGTACATTCCTAAATGGAGTTATGAGGTTTAAGTCCCAAATATTGGGACCGTAAGTGTGATTAGCTCTTGCCCTTCTCTGGGGGAGCTTACATGACTCTGGGTTCTCAGAATTAATATCATCATAAATATAGTTGGAATTACAGGTTCTTCTAAAGCACAGACTGGGACTACCCCTGGCAAGTACAGGTGCAAAGTGTCCATTGTGTCCAGAGAATCTGCTTGATCCCTTTGGACACCATGCACTGACATGCAAGAGAGGGCCAGATGTGATATTCTGCCACAACACCATATGGGATACTATCTTCAACTGTGCAAGTAGAGCTTTAGTGAATCCCATACTTGAACAGGGTGCCAACTTGGATCACTTGAGCTCACTGAAACAGCCTGTGGATGTTCTGATTCCCGTCTGGTCCCTTGGAAAAGCAGGAGCAATAGACATCACCATAGCACACCTGCTCAATCCTCTCAACATCAACAGAGCGAGTGCCACAACCAGCTACTGCCTAGAGGCTGCTGAGCTGAGGAAGCACCACAAGAATGATGACAAGTGTGAAGAGCTTGGTTTGGAGTGCCTCCCCCTTGCAGTGACACCCTACAGCTTGTGGGGCCTGCAAGCAATGAGGACCATCAGGAAGATCACCAGTAGGCTCACCATCCAGAACAAGCAGAAGGAGATTATGACTTGGTTGGGTATAGTGCTGGCAATCATTGCTAGGTCATCTGTGGACTGAACAACCAAAGCACTGCATCAATTCTGAAAGCACAGAAGTACCTTATGACTCATGAAGATGATTATTCAAAATTTTTAGATTTAACTACGGATTGTTTCAATTTGATTGGCATTTTAAGAAGAGATTAAAACTACAAACACCCAAGGACTATTGATTTACTAATCAGATTGTAATGATTGTAATTATACAAATTTAATATGTAGTTGGTGTCAGAAAAATCATCCTCAGAAAAACTGGTTAAGTTCTCATATTTTTCATAAGTATCATCACTGTTATCAACTAATGTAAATTCATTATTGTCATCTATTATGACATTCTCTATATCCTTGATTACTCTTTTGAGCCACTGAAAGTGTACTGTTTTACCATTGTTTAAAGTGTAAGTGTTATGGTCAAGCACTTTCTCTATAGTGAAAGGACCTTGCCAATCATTAGCAAGTTTACAGACTTGACTACTATCTGTGGCTACATGGGGAAGATAAGCAAAAACTCAATCACTGCGTTTGTGTGGTTCACCATATAACTTCTTGTTAAATGTTTTCTTCTGCCATATACTGGATTGATTGGTGGCCAATGGTAAGGTGGATTTGTTGCATGTCTTGAATTAGTTGGTTAACATAGAGTTCTGTGCTTTTTTCTGCATAATTTGGAAACATCATCTTTAAGGAGGTGGTGGTTCATGACCAAACATTGCTTTAAAAGGGCTCACACCCATAGTTGTGTGGACAGATGTATTAAAGAATATTCTACACATTCAATAACATGTCTCCATTCCTTTCCAGCAGCCCGTGATAAAGTGACTCTAACTAATTTTATGAGAGTTCAATTCAATTGTTCTACTAGGCTATTTGTTTGGTGGTGATAGGCAGTAGTTAGTTCATAAATGATCTCAAGTTCTTTCATTAAGGCACAGAGGAGGTTGCTCTCAAACTGAGGGCCATGATCAAAGACTAATTTTCACATGGGCCCATACTTCAACACCCACTCTTTCATGATTTTTTCTGCCACTCTTTCTGCCATTGTGCTGCTTAATGGGATCATGTGGGCGAATTTCATAAAGTGGTCAACCATAACAAGGATGTATTGGAACACGTCATCATCTTTTGATAACTGTTCAAGGTTGATGTGTACAAGTTCATTAGGACTTTCCACTGCTCAAGACTTGAGCTTGGCCCTCTGCTGGGGGAAGTGGTTAGCATTGTGTAGAAGGCATTTCTCACATTTATCAATGATGTCTGTGACAGCAGCTCTTATGCTGATAGTGATGTAACTGGAGTTAAAAGTTTTCTCAGTCTGGAGTATGCCTAGATGCCCCCTTTCATGAACTCTGTGGATGATGTCTCTCCTGAAGTATTCTGGAATTGCGAGTTGGTTATTATTTTGACTCTTGACATACAGTAATCCATTCTCATTTGTCTGCTAATTGTAGCAGTTGAAGTATCAATTCACTTCCAGAGATGTGGAAAAATAGGGATCCCTTATTCTCTTCATGATTTGATCTAATATCCAATCACAACATTGATGGTGCATTATTTCTTCCTCCAAAATCTCTTCTCATACTAGGATGGCTAGAATGGGTTTACCATTACAATCTGCATTGATCTCAGGTATTAAATGGTATTCAGTATGGGGTATGAAAGAAAATGGAACCTTCTCCCCAGCAGGCTTCTTGAGATCTCTTTCATAGCTAGGCAATGCTGTCCAGTAGTCAGCATTCAAATGGAGTTGAGCAGGGCAGTGCTGGATTGAAAATGAGAAATTGTTTAGGTACTTGATCCATTGGGCTACAATGTTGGATTTGTCACCACTAAATTTCTTCAACCATGTGAGAGCACTGTTGTCAGTACACACAATGAATTTGCGTCCCAAGATAAAATATCAAAATTTCTTTAATGACTTGACTAAAGCCAGCATCTCGCACTTTGTTGCTTGGTAGTTCTTTTCTGAGGCTCACAGCTTCCTGCTGAAATACTGGATGGGGCTTTTGATTCTGTTGATCTCTTGGCTTAATACCCCACTGATAGCTACTGCACTGGCATTGCAGTCAACAATGAAGTCTTTCATATAATCAGGAGTGTTTAATGAGGGTATTTTCTTGAGCTCACACTTAATACCTTCCAATGCTTCTTGCTCTTGCCAGGTCCACTTGAACTTTGCGGATTTCTTAAGTAAGTTAGAAATCATTTTCATCTTCTCTGCCAGGTCAGGGAGGAACATACCATAGTAATTTAAAAACCCCATAAGTTGTTGCACATCTTGACGGCTTCATGGCATTTAAATTTTTTCTAGGAACTCTTTCCCATTATTTTTTATTGAGATTTTTCCCAGTTTGATGACCCTGCCTAATAAGGTTACTTTCTTCTGTGCCAGAGAACACTTGTTTCCATTAACTTTTAGCCCAGCTTTCTGTAATAGATATAATGTGCAGCTAAGCTTATCCAGGTGCTCTTCAAAGGTTTTGCTGGCAACTAATATATTGTCAATGTAAGTGGATATCCCTGGTTCAAGGATGTTGGCTCTGTCTTTCAGTACTCTCATTACATAATGCTGGAATGTAACAGGCACATTGCATAAACTGAAAGCCATGTATTTCTATTCATAAAGGCTGTATGGGGTGATGAAGGCTGTCTTCAGGATGTAAGATGGTCACATATGCACCTTCCAGTATGCCTTACACAGGTCTAGGCAGGAGAAGAATTTGTATTTACTTGCATCATATAATGGATCCTTGATTCTGGGTAAAGGATATGCATCCTTAATCATTATGTCATTCAATTTTCAGAAATCAATACACAACCTATTCTTTTCACCTTGTTGAATGAACACTGTTGTGGCAGTGTAGGGGCTTTTGCTCCCCTGAATGATCCTACTCTCAATTAAGTCACTTAAAATCTTCTCATATTCTGGCTTAAGGTTCTCAGGAACTCTGTGCACTGGCAGTCTGATCAGCTTGTTGTGTTTCACCTCAATAGCATGCTCCTCACCAACAGCTTGGCCAACACTTATTGTTCAGTAGTTGAAAGCTTCATGCTTGCTGTGAAGAAGGGAGATCAAAGATTTACTTTCCTGTTGGTCCAGATGAGGATGAGAAATGGTGGTAACTGGGGGCACCTTGACCAGGCTAGCCAGCTCTTCCAGATTGTGAACTGTGGTGCAAATCAACAAACATGCTATTGGTACATTCTCAACCCTGCCTGGCACTCCTATCAGTTGTAGTTGTAAGGCCCCAATCCTGATAGGAAAGTTCACTCCATTTAAGATGGTCACATCCATCTTTCCATTAGAAACCTTGCATAAGTCAGGTGAGAATGAGACTCCTCATATGTATTTTCCTTGTTGTCCCACTATCATTATATCTCCAATGATATCACTTCCACAGGAGACTGTGATCCTCATCCAATGCTTTGGTTCAATCAAGATAGGTCTAAGGAATCTTGGTTGAAACACAGCCCTCAGCAACATTCATCACTGATGATGGAGGCAGCAGCTCTGTTGTCAACAGTAGCATTAAATATATTTCCATTCATTTCTACAGGTATCAGATTTTTCCTTATAAGATGGGTGACAACCAAGATATTCTGTGCACATTTATGAGGAGGCAGCACTCCAGCTAATTTAAATCTTGTGAGGTGGTAAGGTTGTTGGATACTAGATCAACAAGTTTTTCCACTTGAGGTGATGCTTGAGGCTCATCTACTATAAATCCTTCTCTGTCAGCTATCAGCTGTATTTTGGCTTTGCACTGGGACTTGAGATGTCCCTTTTTGCCACAAGTAAAGCATCTAAATGAGGACATATTGAATCCCTTTTTAGGAAGTGTGGGCTTTCACAGTTTGAATCTTCTCATGCCTGAGAGATTAGTAACATCCTTGTCAATCCGCTGAGAGTTATGCAGCATATAGACCACACCAATGGCCTTTTGGATGATTTTGTGCAAGCTTTCTTCTGGGTTGCACTTCACTTCCAGCCTGTTAGTGAGGGAGGGAGGAAAACCCTGACATATGTACAAGAAGAGGTCATGGTGCAAATACTTGTTCAACAAGCTGCTGAGATAGTGTGGAAACTGGGATACTGTGGACTCCTGCAAATTTTTGTGTTGTTTCTTAGTGAGCTTGAACAAAAAGAACCACTCATCAAATGATTGAGACATGGCATCAATCTAGCCAGTGAATTTAGGAAGAACCAAGTGCTTGCTAAACAGTTGTGACTGTTCACTGGATTCAAGAGGGAGAGTAAATTTCTGGTATCTAGGTTGACTTTGGGGGTCTTGATTTCCCTGAAGCAGGTTTGTATCACTGATATGATCTTTGAAGGCAGGTACTACAATGGTGCTCACTGGATCAGGCAGTGATTGAACATAACCAGTCTGAGGCATGGCTCTGGTAGTAAGAGTAGACACCTGGGTGAGAGCTGACTGGTAACTATTCAAAACATTTGTACATGGCATAACAGAATTAGAGGCAATGGTGACAAGATTTTCTTTGAAAGAAGAAGGGGTGTGTGCAGGGTGGCTCACATTCACTGATTGGACCATCTGTGCCACTTGACTAATGATTCTTTCAGCCAATTCATCTAGGGCTTCATTTAGTGTGGCATGAGTTACATATTCATTGTTTTGACATAACTGCACCTCATCTCAATTGCTAACAACAGTTTTAAATTTGTGAATCTGAAGTTCTAATGCAATTGTTGATTCTAGAATCTGCCTCTCCATTCTCTGGTACACAACATGCTGGGTGTTATTTTCAGCCTGGAGAGATTTCACGTGGCATTAACTCTCCATCCTCATGGCCACTTGCTGGGACAA
The DNA here is from genome assembly GCA_900660155.1 of Hofstenia miamia. Taxonomy (NCBI): domain Eukaryota; kingdom Metazoa; phylum Xenacoelomorpha; order Acoela; family Hofsteniidae; genus Hofstenia; species Hofstenia miamia. The sequence continues at coordinate 161,650 of CABFPE010000844.1, read as the reverse complement.
TGCATCCTTTAAGTGCTCAATTTCAGTGTTGCAAGCTTAGAAATGCGGAATGGGTTGATTAGAGGCACTGCTATAACTGTGAGGACGAATAGGAATAGGCAGAGCATTCTGAGTATATAATATACATTGAAAGTTTTGGTGATACTCTGGGCTCATGTTGCTAGCATCACTATATGGGAGGGTTGAGGCATTCTGATTCATCCTCTGTGAAAAGGGGGTGGGTGAATTAGGCTGAGACAAATTAAGTAAAGGTCCAAAAGTACAAGGGGTAATGTTCAGGCTACCAACACTTATACAGGGGACACTCTGAATCAGAGAATTCCCAAAAATAGGAGAATAAGTAACTGTAGCAAAATAACAGAACAATAACTTTCAATAACTAACAGCAGGGAGCACTTCCACAAACACAAGAGAAAACACATGGCTCATAGAAGTAGTAACAAGTAACAGACCCAAATTGGGCAACATGGTGGTACTTGGTAATAAATCCAACTCATAAAGTAAAGCACCAAGAAATTAAGAAAAATAAGGAGTTTAACAAATGGCACCAACCAATGAAACAACTAAGAATTTGCCAAGAATTTAAGAATTTCATCATCAACATCTGGGGGTGGAGGAGTTATGTTACACATTGATTGTCAGACTCAAAATGGAGTCCTACAGTGACCAGGGGAAACAACTATCCCAGCTGATACATACCAAAGAAAAAAAACCAACTCACATCCAGGCCATCAAAAGAAACAACAAATGAGTAGACAGTTATCACATCAGCGTCCTGTCACAGTTGCCATGTAGAATCATGGGCTGGTGGGGTAACTTGACTAGGAAACTAATTGACTCTGCAGAAGGTTTAAGTAGTGTTCATACAACAACAGCCCTGTTTCCAGAAATTAGAATAACAAAGAACTTAACTTATAGATCTAACACTGGTAATTCATCCAAGTAAGTACTTACTTTAGGTAAAATCCAAGATGACCAATTCCTATGGCTTCCAGCTGAAGCAATGTTTCCAGAAAGAACTAAAGTGCTTAACCTTAGTGCCTGGTGCTACCCTAACCCTAACCCTAACCCTAACCCTAAGCCTAACCCTACCTTATTTCATAGTAAAATAAATAAGAAAAAGTAAATATGAAGGTAAAACAGTAGTTGAGGCTAGATAAACTCTATCAACCTTTGTCTACACTTTCTCTCAGTTTTATACAAAAATGCATTCATTACCTTCCTTTGTTTACAATAGAGTTGTTAATGTAGTTCAATCATGCTAGATAATTCATTTCCCTCTCAAATTAAATTTGAGCAATACAAATCAGCACCATCAAGGAGACAACAAACTAATGATAGCAACTTAATATTGAAATTATCAATGTGATGTCACACTGACATGGAATACAAAAAGTATCAAATAAATGCTCTATAAAATTTCACAAAATTCCCTGAGTGACTCTACATGTTTATGAGTCAAGACCAAGATTCAAGACTTTTTTTCCACAAACAAAGCCAAATTAGTCGAGGTCTTGTAAACCCTGATTGGGATAATAAAGAAATGGAGTCAACTATATCAATGATTGGCAAAAATGTAATAATACATGATAACTATATTTACAGAAAATACAAATATTGCAAAGGCACTACAGCTTTTGTGACACAAGTATTTTGGTTTTGTTCACAGGTATAGGACTTGCTTTTGTAATATGATTAGACCATATGGTGAAGGCACCTGGTTCTTATTAAGCCTTTATAGAGACATTTTGCACAATCCATTTTTAGAAATGCTCAAAAATTAGGTTAGGATTACAACAATCATATTGTGTGATTGCTATTCAATGCTTAATGGCATTGCCCTTACTCACACAACAATCTATAGATCTTGGACTTATAGATGTTTTTTTAATGACTCATATTTTTAACAACTGTCTAAAATTGCTTTATACTGGTGAACTTCAGAAAGTAGACAATGTTCATATTTTATTCTAAGAATATTTTGGTGTTTCTAAGATTAGTTAGAAACAGATTGTATCTTGGTGGATTACATTTTCTCACATTATCTTAATTATACTAATGTAATATCAGTCAGTGCAGGTTGTTATTTATTTGCCAGTCTAGTGTTTTCTCATGTTTTTTAATATATTAATAGCTAAATTGTATATAAGGTGATACTTTTTATTGTAAATGGAACAACAGTTACTTGTCATTAAGATAATTTACCAATGTTTCTGGCTTACCTGGAATTAGCTAGAATTAGGATTGCTCTGGTCAATGTTTACCTAAGCAACCTTCTACCTTGACATTAAGTTCGCACTATGGTCAACCCAATGATTCTACACTAATATTGTCATAATCTTAACTGAAAAGAAAATAGATTTACTTATAAATGAACATAAAGTTTCAATTGTTTAATTTCATGAGTGCAATGTTATTAGATTGGAATTGTTGTCAATGATCACTTTTGATTTATAAGTGTCCTAGTAGGACTATTTCTGAGCAAAAAGCCTATTATGTGAATTTGTAAAAGCTTGCAAAAGGTAAACATTTAAATGCATGGAAATTTACATGCCTCATTTCAAATTTGGCTGCTAGCTCACAGACAGAGTTAGGTCAAACTGAAATTAGTAGAACTATAACTCACTGTAGACTTGGCTGTCAGTTCAATATAATTTCAAAGAATATCAGAGATGTGACATTGCAATTTGATGAGGGTTGAATTAATACCTTTGAATTGCTGATTCAGTCTTTAACAGATCAGAAATTGTTGTCCTACAAGATGATGAAGTTTTAGACAATTCATATCTTGGAGTCATGAAGTTCAATGGGATGTTATGCTGGAAACTGAAAATTTGCCACTAGAATAAAGTTGTTGAATTTGCTATAATTGCATAAGCAATTGGGCATTGATAGTTCAATGTTGACACTCTTGATTTTGCATGAATTGTGTGAATAGTTGGGTTCAAGACAATCTCTATTGTCGTCTTTTTCATGGATATTGTGATTCTGATGATGTTATGCATATTTATACATAATACTGTAAATAGAAAAGCATTTTTCTATCTGTAGTGGTTACCAAATTTGCAAGCTATCAAACTAGTGGTAAATCTGTGTGAAAAATTGGTAAAAATTTATGCCAAGTGTTTATAGCCAACTCATTTTGCTATTCCTCCTACTTTTGTGGTTGTAAATATCTTTATCTGTTTTTCTGTAAATACTTTCATACAAATTGAGAATTCTCTAAGCACTTCAGCTTTTGCCATTTAAGTAAAATAAAGAATCAGGATTTCAAAGTAAATGGGAGATCTTATGGTTTTTTAGTTTATCTTCATATTTTAATCAGTGTCACTTTGCAATTTTTTGTAATAAGACTTTGGATAGATAAAGAATCATTTTTTAATGTATTATAATTTAAAATCCATAAAAGTATTTCAAATCAAATTAAAATGATCTCAATAGAGATACCAGTATTAATCAGTTAATAAGTAAATCCTACAGAAATAAGCAAAATTTTTAAAGTCAAGTTTGAGTTACTAGGTCTGAGCTTAAATTTTTGCATTTTGAGCTCAAGTTTAAGTATTGTTTGAAGAAAATTCCAAGTTTTATTGTAGAGTCACTCGGGGAAATTCGTGTTTATTTAGTTGATTTTTATTTCATTTTGTAATAACGTCACCATGACGTCAGGATTATATATTTCGACCTTAGGTTTACGAAGGAACTCATGTCCCCTCGAAGGTGCTATACATTGCTCAAATGTAATTTGAATTGCGAGGGAAATTGATAACATGAACGATTAAACTTGATTGTAAACTAAGGCAGGTAGTTATTTATTAACCATGTATAAAATGAGTAAACTTGTAGAAAATGGTCAATAGATTTTATCTATCCTCAAATACTGTTACTTTTCTCTCCGTTACTTTATCTATTGTTTTAGTATGAAAATAATTGCTTAAGCTCGGCGACAATTTGGGAGTGCCTTCTCAAGGTACAGGGCGACACGTAGCTCCTGGCGATCATTAGATCTTCCCAGCCCAAATTGTGGACTCATTAAGTTACGGATACGGGTACGATTAAGGAAATAATAAACCTCTCGTTTTATTCAACACGTACATGCACTTATAATTTATTACACTGTGATGATACCATGCTGCTGGCGAACACGAATGTCTGGTAATTACAGACTATTATTTAGTGAGATGAGAACTAACAATGAAAATGAGGTTTCTACTTTTGCAAATGAGATAGAAATTAATAAGTGAGACAAATAGGGTAGCACCATGCACTAATCGAGCACTGAACTGTTTCTACTTCTAAAGACTCCGCTTTGGCTGGAAGCCATGTTAATTGATCGTCTTGGAAATACCTAAAGTATCGTATCAAATACATGGATGAATTACAATTGTTTCTATTAGTTATTTTCTCGTTACTTGTTTTCCCCAGAATCGGGGCTGTCGTTATCTAAGTTAAACCTTCTGCAGAGTCAATTAGTTACTAGTACAATTACAGCCCACGATTCTACATTATTAAGTATTTTTTAATTCTGAGTTTCTTACAGCAAAATATTTTTTTCAATAATTCCTGGTTTTGTTAACTAAAAAATAATTATTTCCATTTGATAAAGAATAGGAAATGTCAAATATTTCAATTATACTGTAGTTACAATTGGGTTTTAAATCAAATTGAAATTTAACTTCAAGTAATGAAAATTTATAATTTGAGTTTTGTGAGTTCATTAAAGTTTAATTCTTAACATTCTGAGTACTTGAAAATCCTATTAATAAGTTCAGTATGATTAGGTACTACATGATTATGTTCTCAATGAATGCGAACAAATTATAATTGAACAGTAAGTGTTTCTACAAAACTCATTTAGTCATAAATTAAGAATTAAATTATGCTTACTTGAGAATTTATAGATGTAATGCAAGCAAATACATCAAAAAGAACATAAAAATTTAGTCCTTGGCTTAAAACAGCAGTAGTTTATTAAGTTGTAATCTAAACTGTGACAAAATATTATTCTGGATGTCAAAAAAATATTCAGATAAATATTTTAGTGTACATATGATAAAATTCTGACTGATCCTTCTAATGTTATTGATCTTCATTTCCCATTCATGCATAATTTTTGTAAATGTTGTCAAAAAGATTTGGTATTTCGATCTCAAACGATCTCTATGTCGGTAAAAATTACCAACCTTTTCTAAAATTGTATTTGTTTCCCGGTAACAATATATGGCGGATACTATTTTATATTTCTGNCAACATATTTTTGGTTGTCTCTTTTGGTGGTTTGGAGTTGGTTCTGATCTAGTTTTGGTGCCTGATGGCGATTGGATTTCCGTGTAAATCTACCAACTGATGTACCCGGATCCTTCTTCTCTCTGTTGGGAGGGCAACCGCAATTTGTCTNATCAAAAAGAACATAAAAATTTAGTCCTTGGCTTAAAACAGCAGTAGTTTATTAAGTTGTAATCTAAACTGTGACAAAATATTATTCTGGATGTCAAAAAAATATTCAGATAAATATTTTAGTGTACATATGATAAAATTCTGACTGATCCTTCTAATGTTATTGATCTTCATTTCCCATTCATGCATAATTTTTGTAAATGTTGTCAAAAAGATTTGGTATTTCGATCTCAAACGATCTCTATGTCGGTAAAAATTACCAACCTTTTCTAAAATTGTATTTGTTTCCCGGTAACAATATATGGCGGATACTATTTTATATTTCTGAATTGCAGTGTAAATTGGTAAATGTCTCGTTCAGATATCCGTGGAGGATTTTCTCCACTAGAATCATCGAGATCAAGTGTAAATTCTCCACCTGCAGGTGTAAGATTACCGCCAATCACTCATTCCAGAACAGAATCTGCTAAAAAGCGAAGGCAAAAATTAGGAAATTATCGGTAAAATAAAATTTGAATATTATAGTACTAAGCAATGTATTCAAGGCGGTCAAATGAAGTCAATGATTTAATGAACAAAATTGTTTATAAAAGAGCCTTGGAGTCAATGGAAGATGTCGTTAATACACTGGAAAATAATCCACCTAAAACGCCCATCCCTGAATATCCAAAAACAGTACGTATTTTCAATTTTTTTAATCAAATAAGCTGTTCATATTTCTAGATGATGAGTGAATCTCGACGAAATCGAATGAACTATCAATTTTTGAAGAGTTGCGTTGCTCAAGCACCTATAGTCTCCATGCAAAAACAGAGTTATGATTCCATTTTAAAAATGCTTCCAAAGAATTGTAAATCTTCTAAGCAAATGCGTAATAAAATCGATACTCTGTTTGAAGAAGTAAAAATTGAGTATGAGGGTAGCATGAAAAAATCAATTGGTTTGTATTAAAATACAATTTAATTTGGTATAATATTTATTTAGTTCAACAAATATTAGTAAAGCCTAACATTAAAGGCTTGGAAAATGATGATAATGAGCCACCGTATGAGGAGCCAAGGTATTTCAGTATTATTATAATAGAGATTTCAGTTATATTCATATGCAATAGTATGAAGTGGGATACGAGTATAATACACAGACCGTAAGTGTAGAGTGAAAAGCTTCATCAAATTTAGTTATAATTTTTGCATGATTAATAGTACTGCTTAGTTTAGCGTGATCATTCTTATTGCTTCATTTGCACAATTTTATCTTTTCATTTTTAGAGGTCTTGATTTTTCGAGTCCTTGGCATGATAGCGTCAACATCGCGAGAGGTTTCATCAGAGATAATTTGCATATTTTGCACCCAGCCATGCAGAAAGTGTTAGATATGTGTCAAAGAACGCTTGGTTCTATGTTATTATTGGATTTATCATTTCTAAGGTTAGAGTTTCCTTAATATATATATGACATATATATATATATATATATATATATATATATATTCCGCTAAATGTTTTTTAAAACTCTCATCATGACCGCCATTCCAAACATAAATCTTTGGTAATATCTCTTTAATTTACCTACCCCATGGTTAATATGTTTAAGTTCGAGTGAATACTACGAGAGCAATGGCCAAAGAATAGAAATTTCGGACCGTTTCCCGCCAAATGTAAGTTTTTGCATTTTCCATAGCAAAATGCGAAAAATATATATGTGTTGGTTCACTTGTACTGAAAGACTCACCAACATATTGATTGGACCGCTTCGATATTTGACTGAACGATGGCTTCAAACTGCTACAGACGACATTAACTATTTTTTCTACAGTAACTATTCAAATTATTCTACATGTATTCGATTCTCTTCAACATTGTGCTGTATGTCGTAATATTTCATGCCATTTAAAACGTTCTTTTTCAAATACAGACTCAACGTGAGTATACCCAAGTAACAATTATAAATGACAAACAATGACCGAGCTTGGAGATAATTTTCAGCGTTTGCTTAAAGCTTATACAATGAGGCATTTGTTTGCTCACTTTTGAATGCACCATGTTGAATTCAATGATGTGTAGATTTTGAATTTTTGAGTAGGCAGCAGCAACACTGTAATTTGTTCCAACTGAAGATCTTCATTTTGTTCATGTATAGAATATGATAACTTTGTGATTGAAAGCACTGCGAGGGTTGCACATTTGTAACTCTTTGTTTTCTGCGGTATCTGCGCGCTTCTGGCTCATACCGTATGTTCTTCACTTCATAACAAGAGCCACGGAGATTGGATTTTGAAACACATTTGTTACTTTTATGCCCAAGTAATCCGATATGGAGAGTTATTCTTGAATTTTATTCAATGGTTCCGACCATGAAATCAAAATCGAACGAGTTCAATGGTTGAATTAATCTATCGATACGCAATAGATCTTTTTATATTCTTCCAAGGTCCACAATCTTCCCAGTCACAATTACAATCGTGTTTGACCTGTAGCAGTGGCTGATTCTGAAGGGGATCCTGACCTATTTTTACCGAAAAATGACATGATTCAATTCCGTGTTTCTTCCACATCAGCAATGTAAGAACAAATTAATTCGCTTGTTTCATTTTTACGAATTCATGAAAATACGTTTTTCGGGAAAATCTTGATCTAATTTGTGCTGCAACTGCGTTTAACTACATGTGAAATTTAACTCAGTTAATTGCATAAATTTCATTTTGAATTCCAAATTTTTTTTCTTGATCAAGTTTTGATATTTCAATCAATGTGGAATATTTCGCCATCATTCAATTGATAAGCTGCAAATCAACATGCTAAATTTATTCGCGGTTGGGATATGATGTTGACGCACACATGTGCCTTTGAATATGTATCCCACAGACTCATATTAGTAAATTGATATCAATCACTTGTTAACGCGATTTTATTGCTGACCATGACTGATTCAGAAAAATATGTTGGGTTCCTTCTATGGTTCTGAATACATTAGAATTGTAAAATTTTGTATTGTAATATTCTGAATTATAGCACAAATTGCAGTTTAATGCCGACTGATTCGAACCATGACATTAAATTCTAGTTGTAAACAAACCTTTCTAAGTTCAAGTGCATTTGTGAGTATATATTGCTTAAAAGGATTTGAGAATTTTCATACTATAAGAATACATCTCCACCATATATTCAACACACGTTACACGCAACAAACTGTCCGCGCAGCACCTTCTGTGATGATTTGGGGTGCTATAACTGCGAATGGGCGTGCTGTTCTGCATTTTGTTCATCACAACTAGACAGTCACAGCCAAGGCCTACCTCAAAATAATTCAGGAGAAAGTTCCCATGTTTATGCAACTTCGCGGAACATCTGTACTAGAAGATGGTGCTCCTTGCCACAATGCCAAATTTGTGAAACAGTGGATTGCATCACAAGACTTTCGACTGCTTGAAAACTGGCCGGGAAACTCCCCAGACCTCAACGTCATAGAAAATTGCTGGCATCACATCAAAAACTGTCTGAGGAATCGCCAATGCACTTCACTAGATGATCTGAAGGAGCAAATTATAGTGGTGTGGTGCACAGAGATTACTGATGATTATTGTAGTCAGTTGGTCGAGTCAATGTCAAATTGCATTGCTGCGTGTTTGGCCAATAATGACGACGTACAAAATATTAGTGAGTTTTTCTGAATTAACTATTTACTTTCTACATAGTGTTATCACATTGTTTCTACATTGTGCTATTATATCGTTTCTACATTGCGTTTTTTAGTGTAAAATACAAAAATTTCTATATTTGGAAAGTATTCCCAAACCTTTGGCCAGTACTGTATGTGTGTATATATATATATATATATATATACTATATATATATATATATATATATATATATAT
>CABFPE010000844.1:139755-152288 GCA_900660155.1 Hofstenia miamia | reverse complement strand
ATATATATATATATATATACCGATACTTCAGTATCTTCATTTCTTAAATACAAGCTAGGAAAATTCAAAAGCATGTTGATAGTTAGCTTCCTGATAATTGGAACACAAACGCAAGCCAAATCCAAAATAATGCATCAAACAGCATTCGACCAGCATTTTTTTACTCTTTTTAGTACTATTAAGATATCCGTTAACATTCACTTCACGCTTGAAATCACTGTGAACTTTGGTGTCCAAGATAAAGCATGCTGGGCATAAATAAAATCTTAGATTTCCACTGGCAACTTACGGTTACAATAGTAAACATTGCCTTGGAAGCTTCACTTCAATTCTTCCTAAGCGTTTCAAGAGGTAGGTATTCCCCTGTTGTGAAATTTCTGGGGTGCTGAGCCTGATATAAAAAATTGTTGCTTGTTACATCCATCAACATCTTTCTCCAAGTTAGGTTTGATAGTAATCCATTAGTCTGATTGTGTATTTGAGAACTAGTGTCAGCAATTTTTAAAGAACGCGCATTGTTCTCGAGGAAGCCTGATTTCCTAGCATGCACAAATCACAAATCCTGATGAGCTGATTTTCGAATTGTGAAAATTCTGGTATTTTGCATTTGATGTGTGAAAATATCTGAAATTCAAAGGACTCAGACTTTTGTCAACAGTAAGTGAACGCTCTCGCCACTTTCTTTTCCCCATTCTCAAAATTTTGAATTTTATGTGTTGATTATTGCGAAATTTCTCTTTTAATTCACTTGTCTTTGTGCTGTTCAATATTTTTATTTCTCGAATACAGAATGTCATATTTAATTTGTTGCTTCCTTTTTAAGAAATATATATCTTTATAGAAAGTATTAGTTCAGTTCCAAATAGCCCTTTTGGTTGCGTCATTGTTTTGACGGAACTATGCAACTATAAAAATTTTTTACATCGATGTACTTGTGTAAGAATTGGATTTTTACTAATTATTTATATGTTTGAAATTTTATTGCTCTACATTCTTCTTATAGGTCACATGGTCCTATATCTATTGAACACTTAAAGAATGATGTTAAGTTAAAATTGGAGAGATCCGAATCAAAATTAATGAGCCAGTGGTATCCAGAAGTCATCAATCTTTTCGTAGAAAAGTCAACAGTTGGTGAAATTCGACCTGAAAAATTAGATAGTTTTTATAATTCAGTTTCTACTTTGCTATCAAATCAGGTACTTTTAAGTAGAAGATATATGTAGGTTTAATTTATATGTTCTTAATATAGATGAAGAAACTAATCATAAGAACGATCGAAGCATGGCAGTCGTTGTTTTATGAATCGAATTCTGATCTTCTGCCCTGCTTTAAACTTGAACTTACACTGGATGACGATGAAATGCAATTTTTCCCAACATACGAGGATGTCGAAGACGTTGTTCTATTCGTCGTTGCAGAAATAACTCGATCGCTTCAGGGTGTAACTACTATCCAATCATGGCTTGCTGGTGATGCCAACCAAACAGTTTACATAGATGTCGCAACTCCATCCCACGTCTTAAACTTTGCAAATTCAAGTTTAAAAGAGGCTGTGAAGGAGAAATTTGAGGCGGCTAATGAATACTTGCAAAAAAATTATGGTAACTATATTATTGGATGTATCGGAATAATCCGCGTTTTTAGTTGAAAAGTATTTGTATTTGACTAACGGTGAAGCGCTTGCTGTTGTAGAGCAATTCTTAGAAGAAGAGCATACATTTGAAGAATATTGCTCGGTACACCATTTTGTTATTTTTGTGTTAACCCTATTTTGTCTGGTTTTTTTGTAGCAGTTATTGCTGACGGGGGATTCGCCCCCTCCCCCTAAAATCTCGGAAATGGTGCATCTGCTTAACACCAAAGTTGGTGTGGAGATACTTTGTCAAAACCATTTTGTGATACAATAATTTATAGGCAAATTATACGCACATTAATTAAGTTATCAAATTTCTCATTATTGACACAAAATTTTGGAAATATTACTAAATAGGAATCAAGAGAAAGACCTATAATGCAAAAACATAGAAAACATTTAATTGTAATTTTAAATTGAATTTAAACATTGGTTTCCATTTTTAAAAGCCTTTAATTACATAATTGCAATCTCTTCATGGAATGGAAATTTTTTTAAAATCGCCATAACTCTTTAAACTATTTGTATAATTTTTCCTCAAACGTTGCAGAAAAAATTAAAAAAAAAGGTCATGGAAGGACAGCTTATTTATCTCTGAGTTATATCGTATGTAAGGTCAAATCAGCCCCTCAGGTAAAATAGGGTTAAGTTTACTTATACAAAAATGTGTTTTAAAATTTTATTCTACGCTTTTCTGAACTTGTCCCTTCATTGCATTCATTTTAGGAGATTTCAAAATATAAGGATTTGGCGGAGTTTATTCGTCTCCATGATACGTTGGTTACCTTCCCTCTTTTGCGTGTTGATTGCAACGATTTGAAGCGCGGGTTGATAGAAAAAGCGAAAGGATTGGCTGATATACTCCTAAATAAAATCGCTACTGACAATCGTACAGAATGTCTGAGGTATGATGAATTAGTAAGCGTATGTGTATAAATGTCAGTGTATTCTGACATCGTTTGACTTTGTGGATATATATATATATATATATATAAACATTCCTCATAGTATCCAGAAAATGTTTCCTCCAGTAGGTCAATGTAGGTGTTCAGACCAATCTATTTTTTCAAAACAGATTGGATACAAGCATTATGCCTATAGTTTGAAAACGGGTGACGTTAGAAGCTTGAAATTTTGCACATGCTAGTTGTCGGTCTTCTTATAGTGTCATGTCAAATTTCAATTAAATCGGATAAAAAGTTTTTTCGTAGTTAGAGGCAATCCCCTGGAAATAACCTATTTAATAAGCCAAAATCGGTACGTTTTTACGCGATATCTCCGAACTAATAAACCATGCATGTGGTTTTGGACAGTCGACTTCCATAACTTTACAAAATTTCAAATAGTTTAAATTCAAATTTGGGTAAATAATGATACAGTGTACGTGTTTAGTATTAAATCGAGTTCACTCCGGGAGTAGACAATATGTCGCGAACTTATAAAGATATACGACTAACCTTTGCACATCCAAGCAGAGGGCGCCTTCTATTAATCTGCAAAGTTGGTCTTACCATTTTTGCCTAATTAATTTAAAATCATTAAAGTATTGATTATTTTAAAGCTCGATCAAGAAGTGAGAAATCCAACTGTGGGTATTGTAGTAAACTTGTGTATAAAAATCACTCAATAAAATGTCAGGATGAAATTTGGAACGCTTTTGTGAAAACACGTGAACATTCTGAACTATTCTAATCGATGGAAAAACGCAACACTTTTCAGTGCGTCCGCAGGAAAACACAATTTTTGTTGGTGTGGTTAAAGTGTGGCCGTAGCGCGCTCGTGAAAGTGAGTAAGTCTATTATTCAGACGCTGCCCTAATTTTTTCGTATGATGAAATTTATCAAACATCCAAAATTAAGGCTGATTCAAATTCAAAGCATTTTACAAGTACAATTCATTTCATAGTAATTTGTGGCGTTCACTAACTTTTGCATTATTGCCTCATTGATACGATAGCAATTCTTGCTCTCTTGACAATGACACTCTTGGTAATGTCATTTTGCTCTCTTCCGCAATGTTCTCTTAAATCCATGGCTGCTGTAAAGCTCTCTTTGTTCAAGTCCATTCCTCGCGCTATTCTTCTCTATGCTTCTCCCTGTTAGTGGGTTTCTCGTTCCTTGTTCCACTCTGTGGAACGTTTGCAGAAGCGTGTCTTCAAATGGATCTCTCCCTTGCCATACAAAGACGCCCTTCTCAAATTGTCCACTCTCCCGTTGTCATTCTACTTCCATGCCTGTTATCTCTTCCTGTTTAATGGCTTGCTCACTCATAAATTGGATCTTGATCCTTTTGATTTCATTAGGTTCTCTAATTCCCGCTCCACTCGTTCTGATGATATCACGTTCTCCATTCGTCGTCCCAAGAAACATCGCACCCTTTACTCGTTTTTCAATCGTGCTTGTACAACTCTCAAATTGGATCTTGATCCTTTTGATTTCATTAGGTTCTCTAATTCCCGCTCCACTCGTTCTGATGATATCACGTTCTCCATTCGTCGTCCCAAGAAACATCGCACCCTTTACTCGTTTTTCAATCGTGCTTGTACTGCTGCTAATTGCATTCTTTACCCCGAGCTTCAAGAAATCTTTGATGTATTTCCTCTTTGCTGAGCCCATCTCCAACTTCGCCTACTCTTCCATCTGCTCCTACTTTATCTCCTGTTACTGTCCTCGCTGCCGTAAAACTTGACTTATTGTTTTTATTTATTTTTTGTAGTGTCTGCGTTCACCGGCTAAATAAAGTCATTCATAATTATTATTATTATTATTATTGGCAAAATATTACATAGTAATTAAACACTTGCTCCAACTTATCTCTATTTTATGCTATTATGCTATTTATGAATCCATATTAAAAACGCGACGAGATCGATTACGAAATGTGTCTAGACGAGATCTTAACGGGTCGTACTCCTTACACGATGGGCATTTGGAACTAATGAGATATTCCTTTTACGAAGGGATTTCTGTGAATTCACTGTAGATTTGCATGCCATAATTGCATTGTAATTCCTTTGAATATTGCATTTAGTATTGATGAAACGATATCTAATATTTAATGTATTTTGGAAAAAGCCACGTGCTTCGTATTGTAATCAACAATATTAAAGGGAACTGGAAAAGCACTCGGAGAGTGCAGACCTCCGCCACGCAGCTTGTGTCCCCCGAATCAGCACCAAAATTTAATGGATTCTTCCTTGGGCGGAGACTCACCTCTGGTGAAAATCTGAGGTCAATCCATCTATTATTTTTTCCGTAAAGTTGCTAACAGACAAACATAACCTTCTTGGCGGAGGTAAAAATATTCTTCTACAATACAGTCAAATAGCACAAGTCCTTGAATAGCGTGAGATTAACAAATAATTTCATTACGCAGAGCAAGGTTTTCGAATTTACGTTTTTTGATTGATTTCGACATATCAAACGTGGATTCCTAACAAATGTCACAATTGTACAATTGAGAAAATTTGACATATTCCTAGCAATTGTATTATCTACTCTTTTTATACTTTTCAAGTGCCAATATAAATACAATACCCTAGCTGTTCTAAATTGACTATTAATTCACTAATATAATCTTATCTTTGAATTCTACAAATTTCAATCATGATATAATGCATGGATTTGTGTGAGCAATTATTTCAAATCACTTCCCAGTAAACATAGAACTGTCGTAACGACGTCGCGGAACGACATAATAACGGCACTAAAACGACATTACAAAACAACGTCTTTTCACAATAAAACGACAAACTATCAATAAAAATGAAGTTTTTTAAAAATTTATCTTCAAATTGTCATAATACTAAAATTATTCCTATTTTTAAATATCTTTTGCTAGACGGAATTATACAACGCCACTAATCCGCACTATAAACGCCTATTAAACGCCAATACACCAGAAAAACAACGTCGTTACAACTGTTCTATGTTTACTGGGTTAAGAAATCTGAACATTCGAGTTTATTGCATTTACATAACTATTTATTTGTTTACCACTAGCTGTATGCAAATGGACTTTTGCATTTAACCGTTCAGGCTGAACTTGCGCTAAGTGACAATGAAATTTAATTAATGACTAAACATTTTCCCTCGCTTTAGTCAGTTACAATAGCGTGGTTCACATCACACCCTGTTAGTTGTAGAATCGGAAAGATGTTAGACATGTTGTAATTTGATAGTACTCGTAAACGTTTAATATTTTATTTTATGTTCTATATAATAAAAATTCTGTAAAATGTTAAAATGTAGTTGTATATAAAAGATCGAACTTGTACATTTATAAATTGTTCTGAATACATCTTCTTACTGTTATGTTTAGTATTTGCGAGGAATATGAACATGTGCGAGAGGTTGCAACGAAGGAAGCCACCAACACTGAAGAATTAATGAATCAAATTCTTTTCATAGAGAATGCAAGATCAATAGGCTCTTTGAAATTGATCGAACGAATTAATGCTGTTAAAAAACGAATGGATTACCTACTGGATGCCTACATTTTTCAGAAGAGTGACATTGAACTCAACAGTGTCACACTCACCTGGCCTAAGAGAGTCATGCCCATCTTCGATAAAAACGATGATGTAAGATTTAGCCATATTTTATCAAACGTTTTTTATTGTGAAATCATTGCTTTAGGTGGCATTTCTTGTTTGCAGACTTCTAGATTTAAACATTGCTTTAGGTTGTCGAAAAAGTACGAAAAGAACGTGAGGATGCGCTAATGGAACGCCGCGAAAAGATCATAACAGAATTAACTAAGTTGAAGGCAAAAGCCTATGAAGTTCGGGAATGCGGGGATATGGATCAGATGCAGACCTACGTCAATGAAATCAAGAGCATCCAACGCAGAATGGTTGAAGTCAAGTCTGATATTGAGTTTGTTAATAAAGAAGAAGGACTCTTCAAGATGGAAGTTACTGAGTATCCTGAACAAGAGGAAATTACGTCTATCGTTGAGCCGTATCAGCGATTGTTCAGCAACGTTGTTAGATGGCAGAAGTCGGAGAAAAAGTATGTTGATATTCAATGTAGTGTAACGCAACTACTCAAAATTAACTGTCTTCTGTCAATTAACAACAATTTTATTTGTCATGCAGTCTAAATATTTCAGTCTTTTAGATGGATGGATGGGTCGTTTTTGGAGCTAAACTCCGAGCAGATTGCAGCGGAAGTCCAAGATTATTCAATAGATATTTTCAAAATCAACAAATTCTTCAAACAGCTTAAGAAAAAGGAAATGTTAGAGAAGGCCAGCAAGGAGGGCATTAAGCGGAAAAAAGAACAACTTGAAGATGAAGGAGACGAAATGCCCGCACTTGTTGTTTGTAACCGCATCATTAATGGAATCAATGACTTCAAGGTAAATATTGAAATTAGTTGCACATTTGTTGCTCATCTCCAATGTCATAGAGAATTTAATTTTTTTATAATTAGAACAACCTTCTTCAAACAGCTTAAGAAAAAGGAAATGTTAGAGAAGGCCAGTAAGGAGGGCATTAAGCGAAAAAAAGAACAACTTGAAGATGAAGGAGACGAAATGCCCGCACTTGTTGTTTGTAACCGCATTATTAATGGAATCAATGACTTCAAGGTAAATATTGCACATTTGTTGCTCATCTCCAATGTCATAGAGAATTTAATTTTTTTATAATTAGAACAACGTTCCTGTTATTTCGATTCTCTGCAATCCTGGCATCCGTGAAAGGCATTGGGTGAAAATGAGTGAACTCGCTGGGAAAGATATTACGCCTGATACTGGCACTACACTTAAGAAAGTTCTCAATATGGGTCTTGAGTCGCTAATGGAAGAGTTTGAAACCATCAGCGGTGCAGCGACTAAGGTACTGTTCATGATTTTCACGGAATTTGAAATATTTTAATATGTTTTTGGAGAAATAAAGATCAGGTTGTGATCGACATCTGAATGTTTTTTGTTTTAGGAATACGGGTTAGAAAAAGCAATGATCAAAATGAAGGATGACTGGGATGAGATTTTATTCAATTTAGTTGATTATCGCGACACCGGTGTCAAGATTTTGTCATCAGTCGATGATGTTCAGAACACTCTTGATGATCAAATCGTGCGTACGCAGACCATGCGTGGATCACCATTTATAAAACCATTTGACAAAGAAATCAGGGTAATTGCATTTATATCGATTATTATTTATTCCGTAGTATCTTCTTAACATATTAGAAATTACAAAAATATGTGTATTTAATGTATGGTTTGGTTTCATATAGTGTCATTTAGGAATGGGAAGACACTTTGATGCGAATTCAAGAAACAATTGATGAATGGCTAAAAGTCCAGTCACAATGGCTGTATCTCGAGCCAATTTTCTGCTCACCTGATATTCTATCTCAGATGCCAGAAGAGGGTCGTCTATTTCACATTGTTGATCGCAACTGGAAGGATATAATGAAGCACACAACCCGTGATCCTAAGGTCATTCCAGCAACTTCTCTAACAGGACTTCTTGAAAAACTGAAGGATAGCAATGATCTTCTTGACAAAATTCTGAAAGGTCTTAATGCCTATTTGGAAAAGAAAAGATTGTTTTTCCCAAGGTTGGTACTAGCTAATTTTGTAGCAAGAAATTTTCAATACTGGTATTTATTAGGTTTTTCTTCCTTTCCAATGACGAAATGCTTGAAATCCTTTCCGAGACTAAAGATCCCACTCGTGTTCAACCTCATTTAAAGAAATGTTTCGAAGGAATCGCGCGTTTGGACTTTTCTCCAACATTAGACATCAGTGCTATGTTTAGTTCAGAGGGAGAAAAAGTTAAGTTCTCAGATACTATCAATACTGTTGAAGCAAATGGTGCTGTGGAAAAATGGTTGCTACAAGTCCAAGATATAATGTTGCTGAGTATAAGGGATGTTATTGAGCAATCGCATGAGGCGTATGCTAACAATCCCCGGCATAAATGGGTTTTGGATTGGCCAGGCCAGGTAATGAATCTAGAAAATTGGAAATAGTTACCAATATTATATTTTAGATTGTGCTATGTGTTTCTCAAATATACTGGACTATTGAAGTGCATGAGGCATTGGCCGATGGGCCACAAGGCTTGCAAAAATACTGCAATCGTCTGAAGGAGCAGTTGTTTGATATTGTAAAATTGGTTAGAGGTAAGCTTAGCAAAGGGGCCAGAATTACATTGGGAGCCCTCGTGACAATTGATGTGCACGCTAGGGATATTGTCCAGGAAATGGCAAACAAAGGTATTCCTTTATTAATTATTCATTTGGACATTACAACATCTTCTAGGAGTTCAATATGAAAATGATTTTCAATGGCTTGCTCAGTTGAGGTACTACTGGGAAGAGTCTAATTGCAAGGTTAGGTTGATTAACGCACAGGTCCGTTATGCGTATGAGTACTTGGGAAACACTCCCCGTTTGGTCATTACTCCACTCACTGACAGATGCTATCGCACTTTGATTGGAGCATTTCATTTGAACTTGGGTGGTGCCCCAGAGGGTCCTGCTGGTACAGGAAAGACTGAGACTACTAAAGATTTAGCTAAGGCTCTAGCTGTACAGTGTGTTGTATTTAATTGTTCAGATGGTCTCGATTATCAAGCAATGGGAAAGGTATATATTGTTTGTCATTGACATGATTGGTTTTGTTTGCTTTTAGTTTTTTAAAGGTCTTGCATCTTCAGGAGCGTGGGCATGTTTTGATGAATTTAATCGTATAGAACTTGAAGTGTTATCCGTAGTTGCTCAACAGATTCTTTGTATTCAGCGGGCAGTTCAAAATAACGTCACTGAATTTGAGTTTGAAGGGACAATGCTGAAACTTAACAATAATTGTTTTGTTGCAATTACAATGAATCCCGGTTACGCGGGGAGATCAGAGCTTCCTGATAATTTAAAAGTGAGCTCATTTCATAACTTTATTATTTAATCATTCTAAATATGGTTTCTTAGGTTTTGTTCCGAACTGTCGCCATGATGGTTCCAGACTATGCGCTGATTGGAGAAATTTCTCTCTATTCCTATGGATTCTTGGAAGCCAGAGATCTATCTGTGAAAATTGTAATGACGTATCGACTGTGTTCGGAACAGCTTTCCTCACAACCCCATTATGACTATGGTATGCGTGCAGTGAAAGCGGTACTCATTGCCGCTGGAAATCTAAAACTCAAATACCCTGCAGAAAAAGAAGACGTCCTTGTAAGTAAATTTCGCATTGTCAAAAAAGGAAATTTGTTTTTAATCTATTTTCATCTTGCAATATGTTTAGTTACTACGTTCTATAAAAGATGTAAATCTCCCTAAGTTCTTATCACATGATATTCCACTTTTTAATGGAATCATATCGGATCTATTCCCGGGTGTTGTTTTGCCGGAAGCTGACTATACGGAATTTTTGAGTGCATCTCGCGCAATTTGTGAACAAATGAATCTACAGAGTACACCATTCTTTGAAGAGAAGCTCATTCAAACATATGAGATGATGATTGTTCGTCATGGGTAAGGTTCTCTGCTTGTCATAAGTTGATTTATTATATATTTCAAATGCTTGTTGGAATATGTACCTCTATCTGAAATCATTCAAAGTGCATTCGCTGTTCTATGTCAGTTGAAATCGACATCTGTTTGAATTGTGGTTATAACTTGGAATATTTTAGCTTTATGTTGGTTGGAGAGTCATTTGCAGGTAAAACCATGGTTTTACACAGTTTAGCTGAAACTCTCACCCTTCTTCACGAACGAGAGCAGATGGATGAAAACAGAACCGACTATCGAACTATTAATCCCAAATCCATCACTATGGGTCAACTTTATGGAAAATTTGACGAAGTTTCCCACGAGGTAAGTTTTCTTTTTCTCAGATATTTGTTTGCTGCAGTTGCTATTTTGCAGTAATCTCTTAAAAAATGAACATAGTTTTTCACCAGATTTCACGGGGATCATTCGATATTACCTTTTCAAAAAAAATGTGTTTTGACTGTAGAATCATTTTCAGGATAACTCATATGAAGCTTCAAATCAGGTTTGTATAAAATCATTAAGCATGGAATCATTTCCATTCATTACCTCCGCCTTCGTATTCTAGTAAAAATTCACGTTCGCCTATTATTTTGAGAATTTCAACATTTTGTGGAAAGAAATCCTATATAGAAGTGAAATGCGCATGTTGATTCAACAACTATATCAATCATTATCAACTAGTTTCTGCGTACTCTTTTTGAGTTGCAACAAAGTTGTAGAATAATATATTGTTATTTACACATTAAACTTCAAATATTTAAGTGGGTCATGCAATTTTAATATATTCTAAAAAAACTTATTTATTAAATTTATTTTGATTAAGTTTCATCATTTTGAATAATTAATCCCTCCCTATAACACATTTTAGAATTTAAATGCGCATTCAATTTACAGTTGATAACAAGGTGAAACTTTACTTGGTTCAAATCTATAAACAGCATAGAAACTCACAAAAAGTATGTTACTTGAGAGTCATTTATTGTGTTTTGTTGTCCAAGAAGTTGTTTTGTTAAGCTTTTTGTGGGTTTTTTAAAAGCCTTAGAGTATAATTATCTAGTCACTCCATCATTTACAGCAATTTTACACCAAAAGCAATGACATGCTTTATCCATAAATTCAAAACAAATTCATTTAAATGTCAGTGCTGGTAGACTCTTCTTCACTACAAAGAATTAAATTATTAGATATAAAACAGTATTGGAGGAATGATTGTGGATTGCAGAGAAAACCACATCGTTTCACTTTATCGCCCAATCTTTATATTTGTAAATATAAGTAATAAAATATAGGCTTCAATACTGTTCATGGATATTGTAATTGCTAATTCGATTATTTATTCTCCTTTAATATTTTAATTATAAATCAATTTCTTTGAAAAAAAAATTAAATTTTTTAATTCAGTGTAAGAAAATGTTCATATTGAATTTATTGTTTAGTGGAGCGATGGTGTCATCGCAAACACTTTTCGCGAGTTTGCATCCGCTGACTCACCTGATCGCAAATGGGTGATCTTTGATGGTCCAATCGACGCAGTTTGGATTGAAAACATGAACACTGTTTTGGACGATAACAAAAAAGTAGGTGCTTTCCGTCCCCTTATCAAGTGCTTTAAATATTAAAGTTTAGTTTATATAAGTTATTTAAAAAATTTATACATAATTAATTGTCTTTAAGCAAAACATAATGAAGTTCTATTGTGTATTGTATTCTGTTATATTTGTGATATTCATATCATACAGAATTATGATTTTCTTGATGTTTATCAGTGTTAACTAACAAGTATGAATCTATGGAAATTAGCAATCAAACTCATCAGTAATTTACGTTGTAAAATAACTTCATACAGGATTTATATTTCAATTCGATCTTAGGTTTTCATTAATTTTAATAAATTCCCAATTAGTTTGCTTTTAATTAAATCCCTGATCAATTTGAGACATAATAACAGTTGAACACAGAAAATCAGATACCAGGTTGGCACGATTGCAAGGGTCCACCAATTACAGAATTTTTGGTAAGTCATGTGCAAGTTAAGTTTGTCCTTACGAAAGTTGAAGTACGTTTTACTGATCTTTGAAATTTCACTTTGTTTCACTATTTTTCGAATCTACTGTAAATCACAAAATATGTTCTTTAATATTTTTTTTCAATAATTACAAATCTACTGCAACCTGGGTTATAAGGCTATAAAGGGCTAAATCAGAATCTTTTAGCTTTGCTTAATGAGTGGAGAGATTATCCAAATGTCAAATTCCATGTCATTAATATTTGAAACGATGGATCTTTCTCAAGCTTCGCCTGCCACCGTGAGTCGTTGCGGTATGGTCTACCTCGAACCATCTCAACTTGGCTGGAGACCCATTTTCAAATCATGGCTCCCCAAAAAA
>CABFPE010000844.1:83165-94488 GCA_900660155.1 Hofstenia miamia | reverse complement strand
TATATATATGCAAAAATTTGCAAACATTGGGAAGAGAAAGGGTTATTTCTGTTGTCTAATAAAATAAGAAGTATAATCTATTTGCAATATATAATAACATAGGTATTTTAGAAAATTAAAATCGATGCACTAACAAACGTAAATCAATATTTCATTTATGAAGTAGTTCAATTCGCCTATTCTTCTTACAAAATCTGTCAATAACTTTTACAAATAAACCTTCCTTATTGCGAAAATTTATTAAAATATCTTTTTCTATTGAAAGAAGTGTTAAATTGGAAAGTCTTTCTTCCCAAGTAAGGATATCGTAGTAATCGTAATAAGTTTTTTTTTATAATTGACTTATAATTATCATAGTAATTCGTAGTATGAATCGTAGTACGATTAGTATTAAACGTGCAAGATAATAATAGAATTAATACGTAATAGCTACGAATTGCTATGTAACGTAATAAATATTACTACGATTAATACGTTTTTATAATTGCTCTATAATTATCATAGTAATTCGTCCTATGAATCATAGTACTATTAGCATTAAATGTGCAAGATAATAAGAGAATTAATACATAATTGCTACAATTTGCTATAGAATATAATAATTATTTCTAGAATTAACAACGATTTTCTGTTCAACATCAAGCAGTACTACATAGTATTTAAATTTGGATAATAAAGGTTTACAAAATAAAATGAATACAAATTGAAGAATTTGTACAATCAAATTGGAAAGTGCTCTTGGTGATATTTCCATTGAAATTAAGTTAATCAGAGAAAAAACAACAACTATAAATAATACTGATAATAAATGCAGTAAATCAGTCTAATAAGCCAAAATTCATGTTCCATAAATACCTAAAATAGTAAAAATGTCTAATGAAAAGCGTAGGGCATTGTGCAAAAGTGTATAAATTAAAATTTTCTCACCTAATATGATAAAATGGAAAATTTCTTCATCAAATTGTTAAAGACTGCAAAAAACAGCAACCTAAACAAAAGATTAGAATAAAGAATATACCTAAGTATGTAGAAGGCTTTACATATCTTAACCAATCCCAATGGAGGCTAAGGAAATAACAAATTAGGCTTTATAAGAAAACAGATTATTGATTTAAATATGCACAATGCCCAAAAAATTTCAATTTCAAGAATACTATATTAAAAACAAATAGCATACAAAATTAACTTGACAAAGTTGATTTCTAAAAATACAGGGTTATTACATAATTAAAGCAATATGCGTTATATATAAAACTAACAAATATTACATATTTCCCTATAATTACCGTACATATCAAATTATATACATATATATATATATATATATAATAATAAATATAAGTTGGAAATTGAAAATTTCAAAAGATATTTAAGCAATCAAGTTGAAGAACTAAAATTTACCGTCGATATAGAAAAGATCAAACTTTAAACTTCTTATACATATCAATCATTAAAAAATAAAAAACATATGAAACCAAGTTATACATAAAACCAACAAATACAGGATTATACATTCCTTATGAATCACAATGTGATATGAAGCATAAGAAAAATACAATTAAATGTTTAATTGAAAGAGCCAATCAAGCATCATCAAATTATAACAACTTTATTGAAGCAGTTAATCATTTATATACAATTTTAGAAAATAATGGATATCCTCACAGACTGATTAAAAGACATGTAGATGAAGTAATATTATTAAAGAGTAACAATCATAACCAAATCAAATCAAAAGAAGAACCAAATTTAAAACAAATATATTGGAAACTTCCTTATATCAGCAACAAAGTTAAAGTTTTCCAATCAAAGATAAAGAAATTAAATTTTGAATTAAAAAATCAAGAATAATACCAATTTTAACATCATTACAAACTCAAAATATTTTAATAAACAAAGATCCTGTAGCAAAGTTACTGTTTTCTTCATTGTATGGGAAGATTGTCAACAATCTTACATAGGAGAGACACGAAGACACTTTGCTACAAGAATCCAAGAACATCTTTCAGGTCGCCTTAAATCAGAAATTTACCAACATCAACATCCAATTAAAAAAGAAAATTTTGAAATATTGCTAAAAACAAACTATCCAATTAATTCAGAATCACTATATATAAAGAAAGAAATAAGATCAAGATTAATAAATAATTTAGTGAGAATGGCAAATTATCATGAACTGTTAACATGTTCTGTGTGTTTGGTCAACAGTGCTAAATGTATTTTCTTTCATATAAGGAAGTAAGTAATGTTTAGCTAATAATACAAGTTTGAGAGAATGGCAAACTATGTGGAACTGTTAACATGTGCTATATGTTGGGATATTTATAAAGATCCTGTTGCCTTAAGTTGTCTTCATTCTTTCTGCAAACATTGCATTAACAGCTTTGCCAATAACCAACAAATTATTAATTGTCCAGTATGTTGAAAGTTAACAGAAATGAAATCAATAAAAAATGACTTTCACATCGCAGAGTTTGTTAGACTACTTGAGTCTTTTGAAAGTAAATCTGAAATACCTCTTAATTGCTGCGATGTGTGTGATGATGATATTGAACCAAAAGAAGTTCATTTATGCAAAGATTGCGGGAAAGTTCTATGCATGAACTGTCGCCTTAAGCATGAAAAAGGAACAAGGACAAAAAGCCATATTGTATACGGCTTGAGTTCAAAAGCTATTCCTTACTGCAAGGAGCACACTAAGAAATTGGAATATTATTGCAATGATGCCAATTGTAAGAAATTGCTTTGTGTAAGTTGTGCATTGGTTTTTCATGATGGCCATCAGAAAAGAACAATTCAACAACAAGCAGAAATAGTGACTGAGGACATTGCAAAGAGAGTAGAAGTTATAAAGGAACAGACTGAAAATGTGAGATCATACCTTGAGTATTCTAAGAAAACTGAATTTGAGATTAAGAAGAAATTTTATCAAATTGATTTCTTTGCATGCAAAAGACGTGACTTTATCATTAAGCAGGCCAATGAAGCTTATCATAAACAGGCTAAGGCTATGAACAAAGAGCAATCTGAACTTCTCAGCGAAGTTAGAGATAATGTAGTAAAATTAGAGGAATTTGAAAGGAATCTGTCAAATTTTATTGAGCATACTTTGAGTAATCTTGAAAAGAAGTCATTTCTTGATGTCCATGAAATTTATAGCAAAATGAACAATCTCTTGGAAAGTGAGATTGATTTACAAATTGTGGAAATCGAAAAATTGGAATTAATTTCAAATACATATGATGATACTAAAATACCAGAGCAAGTACATTCCTACATTGGAGAATCTCATGCAGATAATAATGAAAAAAATGAAAGAATTTTGAATAAGGAGAAGAGTAAGTTAAATTCTGAAAAAATTATAAAATCTCAATTATTGAAAAGATATCGAATTAAAGGAGAATTGCATGATACTTTGTATGATAATAAGCGTGATGTGATATATTCACTAATTAAAGAAAAAGACAAATGCTTTATTACTAAAACTTCAAAAAGAGCCAGCACTATAGAATTTTGCATTGAATCTTCTATGTATCCGATCTATGGCAACTGCTTATCACAGTTTCCAAATGGAAATTTACTAGTATTGATTCATTATTCGAATACTAAAAATAGTCTAATAGAAGTAGATGATAAGTTAACTGAATCAAAATCATTTCCCATTTCAATTTGTGATGTTGACAAAATTTCACGAATGTGTTCAAGTCCTTGCAGGGATTTTGTTTTATTCTTATCTTGTAAGTTGTTGAGTTTTTTTAAATACTGCATAAAATCACAATCATTTCAAAAAGCCAAATTTCCACGAAAATATGATGGAATTTACTCAATAAGTCTAAATGAAAATTTAGATTTTATAGCATTTAGTAATTTCAAGGAAATTCATTTGTTTTCATTTAAAGATCAAGCAGTTGTACATTCATTTGGAAAATCAGAGAACATTAAATACTTTGGTGTTGCATTTCTAACTCAGAATATTTTGATTGCAGGATGTGACGACTATTCTTTAACCATATTTGATGTTACGAACGGAAAACAACTGAGAAAGATTAAAGAGATAACAGATGAAAACAACCAAGAATATGAAATAAAAGAACGGCCATTATTTACCTCTGCAGCCAAGGACTCATTGTTGATTTTTAAGCAAGACAATGAAATTTGGAAACTCAAACTTTAATAAATTCATTGACAGCTGAAAACTAGTTTAATAAACAACTCATTTTTATTCTTATTTTTGAGAAATAATTATTGATTAAATTTTGTAAAATGCTGTAATCGAAATATTCCCCTAAAAAATGGTAAAACTAGAAAGTTTGCATTAGACTGCTTATAACAACTGCCCAATGGTAACTTACTAGAACCGTTTTCTGCTGATATTGCTAGTAGTACTCCTGATAGTCTAATAGAAGTAGATGATAAGTTAACTGAATCAAAATCATTTCCCATTTCAATTTGTGATGTTGACAAAATTTCACGAATGTGTTCAAGTCCTTGCAGGGATTTTGTTTTATTCTTATCTAGTAAGTTGTTGAGTTTTTTTAAATACTGTAATGATGAATCTCTAACAATGTTTGATGTTACCAACGGAAAACAACTGAGAAAGATTAATAATTTATCAGAAGACAACAACAAAGAATATGAAATAAATCAAATTCCATTTTNTATTGAACCAAAAGAAGTTCATTTATGCAAAGATTGCGGGAAAGTTCTATGCATGAACTGTAGCCTTAAGCATGAAAAAGGAACAAGGACAAAAAGCAATATTGTATACGGCTTGAGTTCAAAAGCTATTCCTTACTGCAAGGAGCACACTAAGAAATTGTAATATTATTACAATGATGCCAATTGTAAGAAATTGCTTTGTGTAAGTTGTGCATTGGTTTTTCATGATGGCCATCAGAAAAGAACAATTCAACAACAAGCAGAAATAGTGACTGAGGACATTGCAAAGAGAGTAGAAGTTATAAAGGAACAGACTGAAAATGTGAGATCATACCTTGAGTCTTCTAGGAAAACTGAATTTGAGATTAAGAAGAAATTTTATCAAATTGATTTCTTTGCATGCAAAAGACGTGACTTTATCATTAAGCAGGCCAATGAAGCTTATCATAAACAGGCTAAGGCTATGAACAAAGAGCAATCTGAACTTCTCAGCGAAGTTAGAGATAATGTAGTAAAATTAGAGGAATTTGAAAGGAATCTGTCAAATTTTATTGAGCATACTTTGAGTAATCTTGAAAAGAAGTCATTTCTTGATGTCCATGAAATTTATAGCAAAATGAACAATCTCTTGGAAAGTGAGATTGATTTACAAATTGTGGAAATCGAAAAATTGGAATTAATTTCAAATACATATGATGATACTAAAATACCAGAGCAAGTACATTCCTACATTGGAGAATCTCATGCAGATAATAATGAAAAAAATGAAAGAATTTTGAATAAGGAGAAGAGTAAGTTAAATTCTGAAAAAATTATAAAATCTCAATTATTGAAAAGATATCGAATTAAAGGAGAATTGCATGATACTTTGTATGATAATAAGCGTGATGTGATATATTCACTAATTAAAGAAAAAGACAAATGCTTTATTACTAAAACTTCAAAAAGAGCCAGCACTATAGAATTTTGCATTGAATCTTCTATGTATCCGATCTATGGCAACTGCTTATCACAGTTTCCAAATGGAAATTTACTAGTATTGATTCATTATTCGAATACTAAAAATATTCTAATAGAAGTAGATGATGAGTTAACTCAATCAAAATCATTTCCCATTTAATTTTGTGATGTTAATGAAATTTCACGAATTTGTTCAAGTCCTTGCAAGAATTTTGCTTTATTCGCATCTTGTTTTTTGTCAAGTGTTTTTAAATATTGCATAAAATCACAATCTTTCGAAAAAGCAAAATTACCAAAAGAATATAAATACTTTTACTCAATGAGTCTAAATGAAAATTTAGATTCTATTGCATTTTGTAATTTGGAAGGAATTCATTTGTTTTCATTTAAATCTCAAGCAATTTTACGTTCGTTTGGTGCGTCAAACAACTTTCAATATTTTAGCGTTGCATTTCTAACTCAAAATGTTCTGATAGTGGGATGTGGAGATTGCTCTCTAAAGTTATTTGATGTAGCCACTGGAGAACAACTGGGGAAGATTAAGAAGATAACAGATGATAGCAACAAAGAATATGAAATTGAAAAATCCCCATATCTTATATCTGCATCGAATCACTCATTGCTGATTTTTAATGCACACAGTAAAACACTTAAAACATTTAAAGTTCACAATTTAATGAGGTCATTAATAATGGAACACTAGTTTTATAAATAAAGTATTCCAAATTTCAAGAAATGTCAAAGTTTTCGGTTGCATTTGATCATTTATGAAATAATTTTATAACTATCAATTAAATGTCATACTTAAAAACCATTTTCTTGCATGATAATTTATACAAGTACCAAGTTTTGTAAAAGAAATTGAAGACGAAAGAAATTAAATTATTTTTTTAACTTCTTTTACTCAATCAGGGATGGAGTCTGATCGGATCTGGGGTCAGTTGGATTAGGTATGATCTTAGTTTTGTGAAAATAGATGTAATATATACATTTTGTGCAGTTAATATCATAAGTCTGTTATAATCTTAATTTAAGCATGTGAAAAACAGATTAGCAATTGAAAAAAAACAATTTTATATGCTAAGTCCGTATTTATTTAATGTTGCAATAATTAATTACATTCAGATCCTTTTCAGAACCAAAAATCAATAATTTTTAAAAATTCTGGTAGGATCGGATCTGAATTTTGATGTTTCGGGATCCTTATCAAATTGGATCTTGAAATTTTGGAACTGATTCTATCTCTGTTATTCCAATGAATATGGATTCCGACTTGGGGAGAATAAGTTAAACACTGTTAACAATATTATGTGTAGCTTAATTATCTAATTAGTCACTAAAAATATGTGCATGTACATTAGGATCAGGAATATTAGATTAGTATAATAATGCTACAAATCAAACAAATTAGTACTTTGTATATCCTCCTTTTTCACTCACTCTCTAAGGCATGAAGTCCAGTAGTTTTGACACAATGCTATCCAGGTCCGAAGTAGGAGAAACAACTCCACAACATTACTTTCCTGGGAAACTTTGAGGCCAGATTATAAGGATTATCAATGAGTAGAATTTCATCCAACACACGTACAAACTTTGACTTTGATTCGCAAACATAAACCATAGTTTCATCACTGAAAACTGAATTTTTGTATAAGCCAGTTTCCATATACTGTTTGATTATGTATTCACACTGCCTTGATTAAGTCCAACATACTCAGCAATTTCAGTTTGTGACATTGGTGAATTGTCATGTAAAGCTATGGCTTAGGCCCTTCTCTGATCTCTATTCACCATCATTCAAATATCGATTTCTTTCAATTTTCAAAAATAATGTCGTCATCAACTGAAGCAGAAGAAGTAATGAAGCACTGTTTAAATTTTAGATACAAAAAATAACTTAAATTTCAAAATTACCGTTGAAAATCATTCACTACTTCATTAATTTTGAAGCACATGCTCTTCCAGACGATACCTCCATACTCATATCATAGTGGTCTACCAGACACATTAAAATTATTGATAATGACTCCAGTACATTGTATTAACTACATTTTGTTCCTAAAGTCTTCATAGCAATGAAGAAAATTAAGAGAAAAAAATATTATTAAAACCAATTAGCTAATTTGAAAACTAAGATTTATTTCAATAAAACAAGTCGAAAGTAGTCAGGTAAGACCTGACTTTGCACGATTGTATACTCCTGCAATACCGTCTAAACAAACGAAGTCCAATATTGCTTCCACTGCTGTCGAAAGAGTGCAGGTATTTCAATGCATGCTCCCTTCTTATGACCTTTACGCAGCATGAGCCAACATTTCTGAATGACATCTGGCCTTAGTAACTACTTCTATCGCAAGTTTTCTAAAAACAAATATTAATCCCTGACAAGACATGCTTAGAATTCAAATGTTCTCAATCTTCGTTATAACTTTAAGCAACATATTCAGTGTCGATTGTACATACAATTATGCATGAAATGCACAATAACTTCTTCAAGCTTGGCAATTGTTAAAATTCATAACGATATATATATATATATATATATATAGTGTCAAAATGCATGACCTGCTTTAGGCTACGTCTAGTTTTCTTTTTCAGTTCAATATTGAAAATTTCAAAATTCTGATTAAAGGTACTAAAAATTCTGGTCAAACATTGTCCAATTGAACTCACTTACATTATGTAAAGGAAAAATAATTCAAAATTTCAAAAACCGCTTTTGTTGATAATATACTTCAGACCTTTTTCAATGCTAAATATAGACCCATGAATAGTTCAATTCAAATTTTTAATAGGTTTTCTATTTCATTGATAGCAGAAGAGCTAAAGACAGGGCATATCCAGGATTTTCAAAAATTAATGAATTTTTGGCACTACCACAAAGATTATATATATACTACGCAAAGAGATATAATAATCATAAATAGTATAATATATCAATATACCATAAATGAAGGTCGTGTTGATGTTTTAGTGCACTTTTTCAATAACTTTTGTGGTAATATCATATCTCTTAGATGGGGGACATTACCGGTGTCCTCGTTGGATACACCACTGACTAAAGCCTTTCATCACAGAAAAGTTTGCACTGTATAAAAAAGCGATCGTAAGTTGTTACCACTGTACAATTTAAAATCTGTCTAGTATGCATGACGACTCATATTTTGCTTTCTTAGTTGAAAACAATATTTGCATGCAAGGATTATGTGCCTAACCAATCAAACAATGAAAAACTTTGTTAAATCAAAAAGCTTGATATTAAGACAATAGAATCAGCTGTATGGAAGTTTGTATCAAACATTGTTCAATGTGAGCTTTTAAAAGAACCCGTTGTCTGTTCAAGTAATTACTTTATAGTTCGTCCGAATTTTGTAGATTTTAATTTGTAGTGATTTTAAACTTTTGAATATAGTGTTGGCTTTTATGAATGAGCTACAAATATTAAATATAACTTTCAAGTTTTTTCCAAATAATATTTTTACAATATATCGAATGTAAAATTATTCATCATTTTGTTGTTTTTAGGGCTTACAAATATTTTCTCGTTTTTTTCATATTAATTGGTTTAAATTGGAATCTTTATTTAATATTTATCAAAGAAATTGTAAATATCAGTTATTTCCAAT
Source organism: Hofstenia miamia (assembly GCA_900660155.1). Lineage (NCBI taxonomy): Eukaryota > Metazoa > Xenacoelomorpha > Acoela > Hofsteniidae > Hofstenia > Hofstenia miamia. The sequence continues at coordinate 85,243 of CABFPE010000844.1, read as the reverse complement.
CCCATTCGCTATATTTACTTAATTCAATTATATTTGATTATTTTCTTTGAAACCTCAATTATTTCCAATGAAATACCTTAGAATGCCAAAAACCTCCAATTATTTTTAATGGGATTCTCTGAGAAAATCTATATCATGATTAGAGATAGATTTTATATTTTCAGATTTTAAATTAGATGAGTGCATTTTTAGTAAAATCAACATTGAGGTAATTGTAAGCATACATATTATACACCAATATACATTTATAGCTACAAAATATATTATGAAAAATTAATTTAAATATTTTAATATTTCAATTATCAAACATTAAAAGAATTCACTTTCCTACACTAAATTATAAGTACACTAATTCCAAATATAACATTTCATGTTACTTTAATGTAAATTAGTTTTGTCAATTTTATTCAAAAGGCATGCTCATAATGAATAATCCTCTGATTGACCTCAAGGAACAGCAATTGATATATTTAACCAGTGCAATATTACTTATCTTGCTGATTAAAATACTTAAAATTTTTTTTTCAAATTATCTTTAATTGCTAGAACCTATTGCATGGTATTGAATTAATGTATTGCAATCATGTAGTTATTACATGATTAGTAGAAATTTACTGGCTTACCAATGTAAGAAAATGAAAATTGTGCACAAATTGGTGAGTCTTCGCCAATACAACAACATCGGATCTCTAAATTATTTTTTTATTTTTAAACTCATTTTCGTTACATGATACAACCCTATACAACATGTAGGCTAGATATTAATCATTCCACACTTGTGTGGATAGATCTCATTATTTGTCAATCCTTTGAGCTTAGCTCTAGTGGACCTGGTTTGATCATACTTACATCTCTAAGTTTTAGTAAGCAATTGAGATTCTCACTTTTATTATTATTAAGTACTTTCTTTTAATTTTAATAAATATTGAAATCTACACACTTGATGAGGAGGAAGTGGTAAACATGGGCATGAACTGGCCGTGTCCTCATCCGGCACTATGATAACACATTTTATCTTACTTAAGCTTCAAGTACACCAGGTCATAAGAAATGCTAGCTTCTTTGAAAAGTTAGAAATTCTGAGATAAACAAATATTCATTGCATTTCTTATTTCTTTGAATTTTTCAAATTTAGTTTTTCAACAAAATGCAGTTCGTGTTCCTTTCCTTCTTCAAAATGAAATGGTACTTGGAAAGCATTTATTGCGGTTTTTTAAATAGGAATTCTGATTTTTGAATGTCAGCAGCTTAAAATTTGTGCGCAAATAAAAATTTTGTTATGCATTTATCAACTGCCCATATAGGTGTGTACAACGTTTTAAGTGTGTACGCTACTTAACACCTTTTGAACTGTGGATGTAATTTAGAAATATTATCAAAGCGATGTATATGATTTCAATCGTCTCGATTAATCGCAGCTAAATCCACCAAACTGAGGATCCATGAACTGGCAAAAGTTGGTGCATTAGTATATTCTTCCAAATTAATGCGCTCAATTTGCCACAGAAATGTTCATAAAACTAAAAATTTAAATTTATTATACTTCAGTAAATTTTATGATTCTAGCCAAGAATTTTCTTTCATTTTTCAATGAACTGCACTAAATTTCAATTTGTGATATGCCTATACTGAAATCTATACTTTGAACTTGAAAAACTTTGAAAATAAACTTGTTTATTAATTACATACACTATATTTGAGTAATTGTGAATTGACTGATCTGTTGCTTACAAGTAAGTTATTTTGAATTAGGATCATTTTTTCGACCCAATCCCGACACTTCCCAACCTATATCCACTTTTCATCTTGCATCATTGTTGCCTAGTAGTAAAATAATACGCTGCCATAGGCGGGGCCATAATTTTTAAAGTGCAGTGCTTAAAAATGGGGATATTACTAAATATCACCAGTATAACTCATTGTTAAAATTAAAAATACATCTAGATTGTCTAAACCCGTTTAACAAAGAAATTAAGCCGACAAAATAACTTGTAACATTTATGTGCCAGCAATCTGCAAAGATTCAAAAACTCATTAATGCTTTAAATAATAATAATAATAATAATAATAATAATAAT
>CABFPE010000844.1:49488-72148 GCA_900660155.1 Hofstenia miamia | reverse complement strand
TTATTGAAGTTCCCGCATCAAGCATTTGCTTTAACTGACAAAACCTTTACTTTGAACTTTAATAAATGAACATATATTAAACAGTAGGTTGCAATTGAGTGATAGACTGATGTAACTGGGCCAATGTCATCTTCTTCTGAATCACTTGCTCCATTCAGTTATTTTGCGTTATATGGGTCATAGTCATACAGTCTTAAAAATTTACCACTGACATATTCCCATCTTGAGTCAGTATTAAGCCACCATTTGTTTCTACTTTCTACTGTTTATTGGCAGTAAGTTAATTCGACAAAAAAACTACAATATAATTATACAGTATATTGATTTTCAAAGAAATATTTTTTATGGCTAAAGTTCAAAGTTCAGAGAAGAATTTGAGTTTGAATTTTTTAAGGTACTAATATTAATAACCAAGAATATAGAAATGATAGGCTTCCATCCTTTATATGTTTCTGAAAAAAAAACATATACAAATATAAGTCATTGAACTCTCACACTTAGAGTGTTTTCGTAATGAGTCATGGTAGCTTTGATTTCAAACAGAAATGGAGGTAAAATGAAGTCAATTTAATTTCAAAATAATTTTTCATCTACACTACTAAATTCATCCACTAGAGGGCTAATAAATCTTAAATTAAATTTCGTCTAATGAATACCAGTAGCAGAGCAATCCTACTATTCCCTCTTACTTCCTCATTTTCAAAAATTTATACAGTGTCATCGCAGCGTATGCCATATCGTTTCTATATTAACAAATAGTTTGAAGAAGTTTGTTTTATACCTCGATGATGTGAAGGCATTTTATTGATCGAGGATGAATATGTTGCAATGAAATTTGTATACACGTTAAAATTTTTTAATTTTCACTGAACTTGTCTATTTAAGATGCAAAAAACTTTCTTCAATATCTTTATCTACTGGAACTACAGACAGCAAAAGCCTACTCAAGATATCGGGTATTAATCCAAAATCATTCTACAGATATTTCAAAAGTCGACTGAAAAGAACCTGCTAAAAAGGAAGAAAGGCAATGAGAGACCCTCAAATTTACTGGAAATGAAAGAAAATTTTGTCAAACGTGTTTTAAAAAACCCCTTTGAAATTAACTGCCCATTTAACTCAAAATTTTCTCAACATCAAAAGCGTACCGAGCACTTTCAAAGGAAAGGGAATGTGAAAAATGCCTCTATTGGCACAAAAACATAAACAAATGACCAATTTAGCTTTTTAAACATAGTCGTTGAATAGATTTTTCAGAATTCTCTTCCACTGATAAGTCTATATTCCAGCTGCATAGAAACAACATTTCTCAATGATCTACAACAGCCAAGACGCCTCTCAAGCCATCTACAATATTTTCCAAAAAAATGCATGGTTCATAGTACTTTGAGTTATTAGGGTTTCACCTGAAAATTTACGAAGGTGTTTAAAAGTCTACTGATATTTTAAAAGCGTTAACCCATGTATCAAACTGGAGGGATTCTTCAGCAAATTGGGCGACGCTCCCACACCACTCCAAACCCCTCTCACATACTTCAAAAATACCCAACATTTCTTCAAGCCTGTAGCCAGACCAAATCCCCAGGGGGGGGCACACCTATGACGTAATGATATATTGAAAGCTGATTAGTGGTGTGTTTTTAAATTTTCAAAGGGAGGACCCTTTTATATTTTTTTTGGCACTACTGCTTACATTTTTCTCAGAGGGGGGGCACAGATTTTCCCAGGGGGCATTTATTGGGGAATCTTTCTTCCCTGTCACGACGAAAATTTCTTAATATAAATATTTTCAATGTTTGAGGTATTTGAATATCTTTACTTTTCCCAGTTAATCTTATTTTTGAAAAAATTCTCAAATTTCATATATATATATATATATATATATATATCAGAGGCGTAACTAGAATATTTTTCACATTACGCAAAAACCCAAAGTTAAGTTTTGATTCATAAATAGTATTCAATCACTATGAGGACGTGAAATGTCAAAGCAAATAGCACTAATACAAAAAAACAAAAAATAAATTCGACATGTTATATTTTTAAGAAATATTTTTACACATCCTTCAATATTAATGTTTGTGCAACTTCAAGCTCAATATTCATAATTGCAAGGTTTTTCAGACAATCTTGATTCATTGTACTGCGCAAACATGTCTTAAGATTCAGCCCTACTAAAGCTTCGTTCACCATTAACATTACTGCATGCAAGAACCAAGAATGTTTCTATCAAAACCTGAATATTTGGCATGACTGATAAAAACTTATTTTCATAAAGTAATGAGTGAATAGTCTCAATTTTGTTGTAAGATTATTGTTTAGAATTTCGGATTTAAATGCCTTGTAAATTTCTCATTCCGAATTTGCACACATATGTCAATATCATCCTTATAAAAATTGCAAAGCAAAGCAAAGCAAACTTCTCATCACTAAAATTGGTAAAACTGTCAAAATTTTACGCAATTTTCAGGAAATCATTGAATCTTTCACCCATTCGAACAATAATTGTATCTAGGATCTTTTTAGTTTCCACAAAATATAATACATGTGAGGGGTTCACAATATTATCAAAATATTTTCAAAATTGTCTCGCACTTACAAAAATGTTTCTTTCAGAAAATCAATTTTCACCTTAAAAAAAGAATATTGAGCATTTTTAACTTGTAATATTTTACTTAAAAGATTCATTTTTTAAAAAAACAAGACTAAACAAGAATCATCATAGGATTTAGATTTTTGAGGAAACAAAAACAATATTGCAGTACAACTTTGCGCTTTTCTTTCACAAACACAGCCATTGTCTATATAAGAGCCATTACTTGTCAAATACCCCTCATTGCCTGGCTTGCATGTGGGTTTATTAATATTTTGTTGAAAAAAACTGCAGTTGTAGATATTGCCGAAGTTTTAAAGTCGCCTACATCCAAAACATCTCAGAGATGGAATCGGATCCAATATTTTAGTATCCGATTCGAATTTTTGAAAGAATTTCCGTTTTCGATCCGAAGCAAATCCGAATATAAATAAGTATTCTAACGATAAATAAACATCGACTTAATATATATTTAATGTGGTAATATTCAGGCATGGGCCGTCATATCCAAAACCTTTATAAGATTAAGCATAGATTGAAACTACTAAAATGAAAGCATTTTTGCATCAACTGCACTTTTTTAAAATTTAGTTTACTCGTGATGGCATCAAAATTGATCGGCTTAAAATAAGGATGCACCCACTGCTGGAAAAGGATTGCAGTTGAAATTCTTAAATTGTTAATAGTGGTATTAAAATCTTAATAAAAAATATATGTTTATGGTCTTTCATATGAAAATGTGCAGCAAAAATTCAAATAAGACACAGCGTATTGTCTAAGTAATTTAAGTTTTCACTGGGGCACAATAAAATGTAAACGAAATTGATTGGCGCTTAATATTACTAAGAAAATTTCTGGACTATTTGTAATTATTGTCGCAGTGGTTTCATTTTTTGATGTATAATCAGTCAATTGAATATAATAGTTGATTTTAATGTAAGAGAATGTATATTTATTAATAAAATTTTGAACAAGTCTAAGCCGGTCACAAATCTGAGGCTGACTAAGAAATTAAGGTTCCTAATTGGCCAAAGCATTAGTAAGCTAATTCCCATGTTCCACAGTTTTTGTCTAGCATTGATGCGTTCGACAGCGGCTGTGTGTTATGCACATAACACACGTATGAGTTAATCTGATTTATTGCTACTAACTGCTTCAGCAGCTAAAATAGGCTGAAATTATACCCACTCCCAACTAAATTTAATAGATTTGGACTGCTGGTATTGGTACCAAAACAAACTGTTATAATGATGTTGATTTATAAATAAATAAATGTTATTAATGATTAATTGTATGCCCCCTTACCACCATATTCGAGTTGTTTGCAATGAAATTGCATTTGAGAAAGAATTTCCGATTTCATTACATGGCAGGGGCGTACGCAGGATTTTCTCACGGTTGGACATCATCATCATTACCCAATGCAGGAAAAATATTGAGAAAATATACAATGAAAAATGCATTTCGCGATCTTAGATTTTAAATTTTTTAATTTTTTACAAAAAATATTTTTACTTATCCTGTGAAAATCAAATTTGGAAACCTGACAGAGGGACATTCCACCATTCACCCTGCGTACACCAAGTTTGGGAAAAACGCGTCAATACTTTTTAAATGATCGTATTTTTGAGCGAGAAGCTCTAATATTATTATCAAAAACTTCACACACTTGGCACAGGTTCCACAGATATGAGTCACCTAACGTTCAATGATTGCACATTTGAGAGAAAAATCGAATATTATTATGAAGAATTTTACACACATTGTGCAGGTTTAATAAAAGCACCACACCTCAGTTTTCGATGCGTGGTTCCATGCATTCAACTATGTATACAGATCTATTTGTTCTATATGTTTTCTTGAAAATTAAATATATTTTCTTTTTAAGTGTGAAAAATAAATTATTTAATATATTTTAAATTATTTTAAGGGAAATAATATTCTTCAATGGAATTTAATTCAATATTTTCCAAAGAGTATTGATATATTCCAATACGACTTGTTATAATATAAAAACAGAATTTATTCCAAATTAATTGGCAATTCTTTTTTCTTTGGTCTGTTAAGACTAAAAAGTCTTTTTGCAATTGTGATGCTAAACATTATACATATATCCGAGAAATGTATTGCGACGAAAAAATAAATGTATTATATTTTATTTATTTTCAAAATAAATAATATATTTACATTTATTGCCAATATATTTAAAATATATATATATATATATATATATATACTTTAAATATATTGGCAATAAATGTAAATATATTATTTATTTTGAAAATAAATATATATATATATATATATATATATATATAATATTTTACATTGAAATTATTATAATTTATGTAAAGCAAAAAAGTATCGTTTAAGATACTAGAAGAATAAGCAAGGGATTAGGATTGTGCGATTTGTTCTGTTCTAAAAGAACAATTCCTATCATTACGCAGAAACACAATCAGCAGAAATTGTAAAACGCAAAATACTATACATAATGCTATCTTAAAATAAATAAAGGCTGAAAATATTTCCCCAAATAATGAAATAATATTTAAAGGAGCACTGGACACACGCAGACAAGTATTTATTTATTCTGTTGGAAAATGACACTATGAGAAAAATGAGTTGATTTTATGTGATGTGCGAGATTACTGTAAAAAGTTTATAATTTATTTGACCTAAAAATGGTTTGAAGTGAATATTAAGTTGTCAATAACTATGATTAGTTTATGGGACAAATATCAGTCAAAGGTCACAACTTTGACTCACTCATTGGAATGAGGTTAAATTTTAACATGTAAACAAATTTCTTTTCATTGAAACATATCCATCCCCGATCAATTAAATGCCTTCACATTGCATAACCACAATTCAAACTTTTTGAAACAATTTGTTAATATATAAACGATATATGGCATGCAGCTAAACCTGCTGAAACGAAACTGCAGAAATTTTTGAAAATAAGGAAGTATATTGCATAATTGGAGAATAGTAGAAATGCTCTGCTACTGGAATTATATCATATAGCCTCTGTTTTAATCACCTAATGTTTTGGCTGCTCACTTTTATTAACAGTTCTCAACATTTGAACAATGGAAGAATATTGTACGTACACTACAAATATTTTTAATACATTTAGCACCTGTTCTCTTTCTTACTGTCTAGTTGATTGGAAATAGATTTCAGGGTCATTGTATCGAAAGAGGTAAAAAGATTAAACGATTTAAAAGGGGATTTTAGGTTAAATATGCCAAAAAAATCAACGGATATCAGAAATGCTTTGAAACTTTCAACCACATCCGGCTGATGCTCCCATAATTACAGCATCACCTTAAAGGGCAGAATCTTCTTCTTTCCTCCACGATAAAACTAATAACAGTCAGTCACCTTAAACTCATCAAAAAAAGCATATCATTCTGATAGCCGTTTTGTTTTTCCCGAAAAGATGTGTGAAAACCAAAAAAGGTCATGTACACATGACTGGGTCAAATAATTTCCTTGCCTCGTTTATGATATTGAAAATGACTCTGTCACATGTTACCTGTGTAAACATCAAAGCAATCAAAGCAATCTTTTAATTTCTAACGCATAAAGGAGTTTTCAACTTTATATTATGTACCCAAGAAATCGTTCCCGTGAAACACTTTAAAGAAACATACAAAATCTTGTTTAAAACATTAAAGACACTTTAAAGATACTTATAAGAATTAGCATGGAATTTGCACGAAATTGAAAGAACATTAAAGAAAATTTTGAAAATTTCCAGTGTAAAACTTTAGAGAATCATGCAAGATCTTTAAACACACTTTAAAGATACTTATAATAATTAACATAGAATTTGTAAGAAATTAAAAGATCTTTAAAGCATTTTTTTTATTTCAACCTTAAATTAGTGTTTTAAGATACTGTTCTCATTTGAGGACAGATAAAAATTACATTTTTCCATATAAATTAATTATTTTAATCCATGCATTTAGTTTTACATTGTCAATTGATATCTAATCGCTACGTTAAGTGCATAATCATTTGAATATTTCGATTTTACTTTGCCAAAATACTTTTGTAAAAATGGTAAAATTTCACTTCAACCAGTTGCTATCATCTAATAATAGATATGTTTCAGCACTTATGAGCAGTAAAAAAATAATTATTTTGTCTGCAATATAATATTGGTACTCCTTAAATATATGTATGTATATATCTATCTATCTATCAATCTCGAGCTACGTTTTTGGTTCTCACCAATTTTGCCAATGAAACTCTCTAAGCCATTTTTTAATTGTTCTGAGTTCAACTTTATCGACTTCTGACAATTTACGAATATTGGTATTAGTTTCATAACATATCAGTTTTATTAGTTTAACCATTTCATTCTTTGATTAAATGTCATTACAAAGTTTCTGACTTTTATCAATGTTAGCATAAGACTCTTTTTCATGTAACTGAATTGTTTCATGCTTTCTTTCGTCAAATGTATGATTTACAAACCCTGCCAGGAATTCAATTTTTGGTATAAGATCCTTTTTAATCATGAGATTCTCCTTTGTCTGAATTATATTATTATGATGGTACTTAAAAAGATTATCTGGTTGTTTCTTGGTCATCAAAACATTGTGAATGAACTTCTTCAAAGTTGTATTTAGAGTTGCAAGTAAGGGCTGATCGTCCTGAGAAGCCTTCTCAATGATTGCCTTAACTGAGTTGTAACGAGGTTGATACATGAGTAAATGAAAACAAAATGCAAAGTAATATAATCGACGTAAATTTCGGGAAAGCCTTTTCAAGAAAAAATTAAAATTACAAAGTTCACAAATTTATACCCATTATAAAAAAGTAGCATCATATGGTAGCAAGGTGCTATTCGACTTCTTGTTTACTATCAGAGATTAGTGTCTACATACTACCAAACTGGGAACTAGTGAGTATTTTCTTGAGGGAAGGTAATGAGTACCAAATAATTCTACTAGACAGTTCATGTCTTTGACATATACCAATTTCTATGCCTTTCTAAAATTAATTCTTTTCATATTTTCTTTCTTATTTGAAATATAAGGCCATTCCTTATTTTTAATAGAGTCCATAAATTCATAATAAAGTCTTAGAAGATTTTCATGAGTGATTTAAAGAAATTAACTACTATGGATATAAATTCACTTGTCTGGGAACAGATTCTCGAAAAATTAAGTAATCGTCCTTTAATGATACTTTTCTTTGTCACACTGCGATGATAGGAATCCGGTCGAATAATTGTAAGGTCTGAAGTTTTTTGTGTGAAGACACCTCATACAATTTCTCTATTCCTTTGCTGAATTTAAATGTCCAAAAAGTTAGCTTTATCTTTTGATATATCATAAGTGAAATTAATACTTTTATGCAATGCTTTTAGATCATTAAATTAGCAATTTCTTCGTCATCAAGAATGCAAAATATATCATCTAGATATCTTCTATAAATCACAATATTTCTTTTAAATTTTCCAGGTTGCACATGAAGATATCCGCAATATATGGGGCTGAATTACTACGCATAGCAAGGCCATCTTTTTGGATATACGTCTTATTGCCAAATTTAAAGACATTATTTTTATAAATAATTTTCATTATTTCAGTTATATGGAAAATAATATGTTTAGTAAGTACCAAATGGTCGTGTTCTCTGTAGTTCCTCTTTTACTATATCCAAAGATTCATTTATAGGTATTGACGTATACAGGTCTTCTACATCTGCAGTTAAAAAAATAACATCGCCTGTGATGGTTGCACTTATTGCGTTAAGACTTCCTAAGAAATCCAAAATCCCTTTCGAAGTTGTGATAATATCATTTTTATGTCTTTAATTAATATAGAGAATAATTTATCAAAATAGGAATATATTGTGTCTTTGCAGTCAATTACCGGTCTTCTTTGGGAATAGCCCCAAAAGAAATCTCTACTAATTCCTTATGAATTTTTGGTAGAAAATATAGCCACTTCTCTCTTTTATGCTCCAGGTGTAGATATGATTCGAAACTTTTATAAAAATCATAGAATATTTAATTATTTCCAATCTGCTTTCTATTATTTCTTTGATATCTTCTTCCTCATCTTCTTTTAATGCATTCTGATTTTTTGAAAGTTGAATTTCTGCCATTGCAACATATTGCTTTATATTCAATACCACGAACATATTTCCTTTATCAGACTTCTTTATCGTAACATCTTTTCTTTTTAATATTTGATTGATAATAATATCCGATTTTGTATATGATTTTCTAAGTTTATATGTAATAAGCAATGGTACTTTTGATGTATTGAACTTTATAGCCGTTTGAAGGTGCGGTTTAATATTTGGGATGAAGTTTGGTCTCTTGCACAGAAGCCTAATCTCTTCTGAATTGAGTGATTTTGTAAAATCCAAGACTTTCTCCAATATATATATATATATATATATATATATATANTGTTCATTAATTCTATTTTTAGCATGGCTCAAATATTTGCTCATGATTTCAGTCGAAGCACAACATAATTTAAAAAATGTTGTCCAAGGCCAGGCCTAAATAGAAATAAAAAAAATGCCCAAATGCATCCCAGGCTACTAGCAGCTCTGATCGGAGATTAACTCCAATATCCTTAAAAACCGCAGTAGTTTTATTTAGCAGTTTATAAGAATTTGTGACTGCTTTGTTTTTAAGAAACTGCAAAGACATTATAATAAATTGCGTTTTATCAATGTATATAATTAAATAATTTTATGGAAAAATCGAGTTTAAGAGCTTCACTACCCAAATCAGAAATTTCTAGATCCGCCCATAACTTTAACCCCAACCCATCCCCAATGTCATCGTTAAGTATGACGATCCACTACTTTACTGGCAGCTTAAAATAAATAAATATCTCTAGCTAAAATTGCAAGGAAGGTTTTTGTCATTCAGTCCAGTAGTGCACTATCTGAACAACATTTTAGCTTTGGGGAAGAACTTTGACAGATTTCAGACATAATTTAGAGGGTAAAACATTTGAATCCTTATTATTCCTAAAGATTAATGGATTTGAGTTATTTTTGTAATGCATTTATTCATTTATGTTAAATAACATTTTTGTATTCATTAGACTAGTTATCATTCGTAGATAGGGTTAAGTGATGAGTAGCTTAGACGGGTCACTGTTTGATGGTCTGGGTCGGTTCGTGGGTAAATAGCAAACGGGCTGGGTCGGGGGATGGGCAAAAAATGTGAGTCGTTTTCCTCCCTGGTTTTAATCCTAGTGAGGATGTTAATTTGGATTGGTCGTTGGCTGTCGAGTCATCAATTAGTGCATGCTTTTACTAATTTGAATTGTTATTCACCAATCAATGGTCTGCCTGGCACATTTCGTTCGCAGTAAATATTTATCAGCATTGTAAGTGTCAGAAGTTAATTTTAGTTTTGATTTCCCAACGCACAGTCGTATTGTTTTTACTTTTGATTTCCCCAACTGCTGATTCAACTAACCTTTCAGATATAATAAATTTACTTAAATTGGCCTTTACTTTTTTTATTATACTTACTTATACTTATTTTTATCTTTGTTTTTTTATTGATGTTTATTATTGTAACTAAATATAGAGAATTGCGTTGGGTACAGCAGTGCTACTGGTCACCATAACTGACGACCAATAACCGATCTGTACCTTAAGGTATTATCCAGGATTTAGGGGAGTAAGGTTCTATTTGCATATACAATAACAAGCCAGTGTGGTCTTTTAACTTTTGATGTGCTGAGCATAGGAACTAGGTTCTCCTGCATCGTCCAGAGGCTGTTAAACAGTCAGAAGAATTATAATGATCTCTCCTCAAGGTTGTTTGCTGGAGTACAAAATTGGTTCAACATTAACTCGCTAAATTGCAGATAAAAAGCAAACTACAATTTATTACTCTTCTATGTTCTTAATTTGGTTAAAATATTCAAATGTGGATTGAAGAGCCCCGAGGAGAGAATATTCTACATGGTGACGCTGACCTTAGATAAATTCACGTGGCAATAATTGGAAGAAACCCTTCCTAGAATGAAAGGCATCCAACGATCCAAAATATAGACTAGGTTACATCAAATATGATAAATTTTATGATGTTGCAAATTGATTGGAAAGAAAAGTTTTATTAAAATGCGGAAAACTTCTTTATCTGAAATTAATCAAGATGACATTCAAAACAATATATCTATGTTTTATAAGCATAGCAATTTACTGCACACCTTTCAAGAATTGTTTCTTGATTTACCAATAAATGACACATTAGCACATACTTCAGATTTTGATTATAAACTTATTAAACTTACTCATCACAAAAAAGTATACTATTTTAAAACAAATTCTATGAACTTTTTACTAATAAAATCACTGAAATCATACAATCAATGATTATCTCAAAATCTTTTCAAAATGTTAAATGGCTGAATTTCAAGAAAAACATATTACAGAACTTGAAACTGTTTTCAAGATATAAATTAGGATAGTTTACAAATCTTATGAACTCATTCAATTCTCACGTAAGCTTGCTTTAGATAACACAACATTGGAAATTTTCAAATCTACAGCAAGATGGGTTGGGGCGTACCATAATTCCGGAGATTGAAATTTGTTTGGAACATTACAGGTCACCTTGGAGCTTTTCAAAGCTATATTTTGTTATGTTTTAATCTATGTGATTTATGTGAATTTTGATTTTTAGACAGCTTTCCCTGTCTCATCCCATCCCGCGACAACCCCGATATTTATGTATATACATTGGCTGAAGATATAGTTTTATTGCAATGGAATTATTGCAAACTCATCAAAGATGCATGAGAGAAATTTATGGTTGGATTCAATAAACAAACCGCATATATTACTTGTTATAATAATACGAGTAAAAGACATTGAATAATTGAAATTGATATATTTATATTTTATCACATTGTATTCGGAAATTTTGCCTAAAGTAAGGACTTGATTTAAAATAAAAATATATGGAATTGCATATATTTTATTATATATCTTGCTATTTGTCAAAAATAGATAATAATTTATAATTATACAAAATATCACACAATCAAACGGTAAAAATATTGCTCATCATCGAGGTTTTATAATGTATTGCAATTTTCTCTTCAATCATAATTGGGTATTTGCTCTCAGTATGTTATTAAAATTATTTTAATTTTATCAGTTATTCTTGTCATAATATCGCCCATATAGGAATTTACTTGCTCACTTATTTTAAGTGCTTCATAAATATTTAAAATTAATTTAACCTTTCAATTTCCAATAACTAAACAAACTTTACTTTCCAAGAGTTTATTAACTTCATTACATCAAAAAAGGACTATTTCTCAAGACTACTTACAGAATAATATATTGCAAATTTTCTCTTTAATCAAAATTGGGTGTTTGCTCTCGGTCTTTTATTAAAATTATTTTAATTTGATCAGTTATTCTTCTGATAATGTCGCCCATGTAGGAATGTACATGCTTACTTATTTTAAGTGCATCATAACTGTTTGAAATTAATCTAATCTTTCAATTTCCACTGAAAATTAACTTTACTTTCCAAGAGGTTATGATCTTCACTATGAATTCCATTGACATTAAAAGGACNATTGCTCTTTGTTCATAGCTTCAGCTTGTTTCTCATAAGCTTCATTGGCCTGATTAATAATAAAGTCACGTCTTTGGCATGCAATCAAATCAATTAGTTTAAATTTCTTTTTAATCACGAATTCATTTTTCTTAAGATACTGAAGGTATAATCTTACGTTCTCATTCTGTGCCTTTATAATTTCTACACTTTTTTCAATGTCATCTGTCAGTATTTTTGCTTGCTGTTGATTTGTTCATTTATCATAACCTTCATGAAAAATTAATGCACAACTTACACAAAGCAATTTCTTACATTTGTTATCATTGCAATAATATTCCAATTTCTTATTGTGCTCTTTGCAGTAAGGAATAGGTTTTGAACTTAAGGCGTATACAGTATGGTTCTCTGTTCTTTTACTTTTTCCATGCTTAAGGCGACAGTTCATGCATAGAACTTTCCCGCAATCTTTGCATAAATGAACTTCGATTGGTTCAATATCGTCATCACACACATCGCAATAATTAAAAGGTTTTTCAGCTTTACTTTCAAAAGACTCAAGTAGTCCAACAAACTCAGCTATGCGAAAGTCATCTTTTATTGATTTCACTTCTGCTGTTTTTCGACATACTGGACAATTAATAGTTTGTTGGTTTTTGGCATAGCTGTTAATGCATTGTTTGCAGAAAGAATGAAGACAACTTAAAGTAACGGGATCTTTATAAATATCCAAGCACACAGAGCATGTTAACAGTTCCAGATAATTTGCCATTCTGTCAAATTGTATTGCAAAGTAAATTCCCTTGCTTATAGAATACAACGCATTCAGCACTGTTGCCTTGGTAATCTTGCAATGTGACAAAACATTTGTCAAGTTTAAATATATAACACTAATAATTTCCCAATGCATTTTTAGGTCATTTCATTTATATTTAAATAAATTTATTCTCATATCAAAAAAGAAATTTTTTGTGTTCAACGATTTACAGTTGGAGAGTATAATGTAGTTAATGATCACTCCGCTGGAATTGATAAAAATCTTGATATTTACTCATGTTTCATAATTTATCTTGAGATCATAATGCGGTTTTCCCTTAAGTGCATCTTTTTGAAATAAACAGTGTTTAAATCTAATAGTTGCATTGAAGTAAAAACTATTAAATTTAATGATATATTTTACAAGTGCATCATTTTAAAATAATTTGTTTCTCTTCAATGACATAGTTGTTTTGTTACATGAATAGATACATTGATTGGTTTCGCTTTGTGGCACTTCTTCAGTCTTAAACATTTACTCTTTTGATTACTTTTATCTAAATAAAAATTTTTGGTGAAAGGTGTCTATGTGGGGATGGGTTTGGAGATAGATTTTAGAAAACCTGAGTATTTCAGGTTTAGAAAAAGCGGTTTAGTATAGAGATTGGGTAAAAGCAAGGGTGCCGCGAGAAACTTCCTAAAGCAGGGGCAAAAAAATTTTTGCACGTGTTTTTCTTGAAAAAATATTTTATTTCTTTTTGAGGAAATTTAATCATTTAATGGAAAAGTACAAGGAGATGATATCCTATTTTCCAAGCATTTGATTTTCCGAAGTAATGTGCTAAATCTGCTTTAATCTCCCATCCCATGTATAAAATTATAAGAATATAGGCCTATGGTTTGCTACTTTTTACTACTCAAGTATTTTGAAATCAATATTTACCATATCAGTAATAGGAAGCACTTTATATCTGATGTACTACATTTCAAATCGAAGTAGATTTTAAAATTACACCATTATTTTCCAAATATTAATCATAGATTTAACCTGGTTTAGCGGTTAAACTAAGTTTGGGGAATTTTTTTACCCTAAGAAAAACTAGAATAGGATTTTGAGCTCAAATCAAATAGGAAGAACATGATATTTTGTCACTCTTCCAGACGTTTTCGGTAGTTTTTTTCTTCACAATATGGGAGCCATCCTAACTTTCCATATTTAAATTCAACAAAAACATCAATAGGCTAAGATTGGGGTACATGAAGAAGACAATCTGTGAAAAAAATTTATTTCAATTTTAAGACTCGGGGAATATGAATTTAATATATATATGGGAATTCAGGAGCTAGATAAAATTGAAAATCACAATGAAACCTTAAATATAGATGAGATTTCTCAATTTTGCAGAAAGCATTTTTGGTGACTTAGAAGAAAAAATCTGAATCTTCAAATTTCTACTAGCTATTAGGAAGATGAAGTGCCATTTGGTTTATTAAGTATATTTTGGACTTCAATTTCCAATAAATTAAATAACACAGTGTGGGAGCGAGCCATCTCGAAACATTATTCATCCTAATTTTGGTGCACCAAATCTTGTACAGATTGTGAAACCAGCATATTCTATAAATATATTTATGGATGAAATCTTAGAGGACTGGCTTCGTTATACAAACTTGTAAGCACTTCAAAATTAAATGGGACTGATTCATTTACAGATGCATTCAATTCATTTGAAGCAGGTAGATAGACCTCGAAACATTATGCATCCTAATTTTGATGCACAAAATCTTGTACAGATTGTGAAACCAGCATTTTCTAGAAACATATTAGTTATGCAAACTTGTAAACTCGTCAAAATTAAATGATTCATTTACAGATGCATTCAATTCATTTGAAGCAGGTAGATAGACCTCGAAACATTATGCATCCTAATTTTGATGCACAAAATCTTGTACAGATTGTGAAACCAGCATTTTCTAGAAACATATTAGTTATGCAAACTTGTAAACTCGTCAAAATTAAATGATTCATTTACAGATGCATTCAATTCATTGGAAGCAGGTAGATAGAGCTGAGATTGTAGCATTTATTTGATTGTATATAGTATCTGGAGTTAATAAGTTATATGATTGCAGTCTAGAAAACGAGGTTCATCAGTTTTTGTGTTACCATGTGAAGAAAAGATTTGTAGTTCTTTTGTTTTTATGCAAAACGTCTAAAATTATTATTGCTTAAAATCTAAAGAAGGAATTTATTTATTTTCATATGTAAAACTCTATTCATACAGTTTTAAGCTCTTTTAAATTTTGGGTAACAAAGTTACCCCATACTTCATTTAACCGAAATTTTTTCTAACATTTTTTAACCAAAGGAATTAAAGATCTTTTATAACAATCGAGAAAAAATTTTTATTCATTAAAAATGACTTGCAGGTTTTATGCATTCGAATAGTATAATTCACATGTATTAGAATTAAAAAATGGAAAAATGCATTTCATGCAGTAAAAATCTGCTCCTATACATTTAGCGGAATACTAAATACATTTTAAATTTATTTAAATCAAATATTACTAAGAAATTCGGAATTTTGATTGGAAAAACCTCTTAGTCAATTCAATCAACTCAACATAAAGGGGGAGCAGCTGCCCCTTGCCTCTGCTCGCGGCGCCCATGGGTAAAAGCTATACCTCAGGCAAATATGTACGCTAGTAAGGTCATTTGCTTTATTCTTTAGCGAATTGTAAATTGTTTGGAAAATATGTACGCTTACAATATATAAGCACTGGATTTGTACTGTCTGATTGATATATTTGAAAAACGTTTGTTTTATATATATATATATATATATATATATATTAATGTTACAAAAAATTCAATTTACAAAAATGTACTAAAAAAATAATAGCATTTACTTTTTCCGGAAAGATTACAGCAGTAGTCAAATTTATAGAATAAACTTAAAAACTATTTTTGCAATCCTATATATTATAACTTTGATTTTTAGCATTTCGATCATATTTAGTAAAATTCAAATTTCATGTTATATTTTTTATTCGAGATGTAATTTTCTCACTTATCAGTCTAAGTGCACAATGCAATATTGTAGAACAAACGGTTTTTTATTTCTTATTTAATTAATGAAATGTAACGCTATCATAAGACCAGCATTTTAAAATTCATATTTTGTCATTGGGAATTCTGTATTACATCGATTTAAGTATGTCTAGAAGTTGGGAACTGTTTTGCAGGAGAATTTATTATGAAAAATGCTAAGTAAAGAGTTAAAAGTGAAAGAATAAAAATTTATCGTTTGCCTCCTTGTAGTACTAATTGAAGGAACTTGAACGACACTTCATCAAAATTGAAAAATTAAATTTTAAGTTAACCTTGTCATATATATATATATATATATAGATATATATATATATATATATATTTATATATATATATATATATATATATATATATATATCTCAAGGTTGCACTGTTTTAAACAAGAGGAAAAAACATGTTTAAAACACCTTGAAAAAAACATTGTTTTTGTTTTTTTCCAAAATGTTAAAAATACATAAAATGGCACAGATGATACATATGCATGTAAATGAAAGTTGTCATATTTAAACATTAAGTATAATAAAATTATTACAAATCAAACTATTCTATCCATTTGATTGGTTATCCACAATTAACAAAGAACTAAAATATTTGCAAAACTGAATAATTCAATTCTGAATTATTTACCGCCAAATCAACATCATTGTAACACTTTGCTATGCTACTGGCAATTGACTCTATTACATTTATAAGAGGAAGTTGGGAATGGGAAAATTTTATACTAGTTTAGCGGCTAAAATAGAAGTAAACCAGACAAGCTCATACTGTGTCATGTGCACAACACGCAGCCTTGGTTGAATGCATTTATGAGCCTGCTATTGCAAAGGGGGCTCATCAATGCTAGACAAAAGCTGTCGAACATGGGCATTAGGTTACTAAGGCTTACAGCCAACAAGTAACATACGTTTCTAATTCAGCCTTAATAATGGCTGCATATGGCTTGGTGAGACATGTAGTTATATTTAAGTTCATGTACCTAAAACATGTTTCTCATTGTAAGTTAAATTGAGCTGAGTAGGCTATTCATATAAATTGGAAGTCTTGTAATTACGTAAATACATTTTAATTTTTACATATTTCATATTTTAAGATGCCAAGACAAAAATATAGAATCTGGGAAATATTTACTGAAATTGTAGTAAATGGTGTTGTTCGTGCAAAATGTAAAATATGCAGTGATGATATGGTTTCTTTGGTTTCACGTATAAAACATCATAATGAGCAATGTCGGAAGTGACACATTCAAGAAGTTGTGTCAACCACTTTTACAAACCAGGGGTCATCTTCAAATGGAATAAAGGATGATAATCTAGAAAAACGAATGAAACAAACAACAATGTCAGTTTTGAAAACTCATCGCAAAAAGCAAGAGCAAATTGATCTCCAAATTGTAAGGTATATATACAGGGTGTAACAAAAGTAACCAGACGCTAGCAAAATGAAAGCAAAAAACTGTACATCAATTTATGGAAATTTAACTGTGATGGAGCTCAGCCCCATTATTCACTTATTGTGCGAGAGTGGTTGGACAACCAGTTTCCCAACAGGTGAATTGGTTGCTGAGGCCTCATCGATTGGCCTGCACTGTCCCCGGACCTGACTGTACCAGACTTTTTTCTGTAGGGCTTACTAAAGAACAAAGTTTATGGCGGAAACCCACGCACTATCAACGATCTAATATTACCAAAGAAATTCGTGCCATACCATTAGATTTGGTGAACAAGATGTGCCGATCTGTTCTTGCACTAGGTTAACAAATGTATTGCACGTGATGCTCATCAATTTGAACATTTGCTATGAATACTTTCTTCTTTTATGATTCATCGTTTTGGACATTATAACCTCAGTAAGTTGTTTTAGACTCACTGCATATTCTATGATGAATGATTCGTTTTTTATTCCTAGTCTTCTGAATAAAGTTAGATTTCTCGTAAAATGAAGCGTATGGTTACTTTTGTTACACCCTGTATATGAAAATATAAGATAAATAAAAAATATTGTTGCTTAGAATATACATGTACACTCATTTCATATTTTAAAGGTTTGGAATATTCTTGTTGATCAAATTTATGCAGAAGAAAAACAAAAGGTGTCTGAGATAGTCAGTGGTCTCCCATCCAAAATGGTGATTGATGGTTGGTCAACATCGAATAATCAACCAGTCTTGGGTGTTTCCTTTTACGCTGGTGGGAAAGCTACCTTGTGAATATCATTGATATCTCAGGCCACCCACATTCAACGGATTCCTTGGTCGAGTTTCTTGTTACTGAAGTTAAGCATTGTGAATCTGAGTGGAAATTGCGCATTCAGAGTATTGTGATTGACAATACAGCTAATATGGTTACTATGCAATAGTTTACAATAAAATTGTTCAAACAAATGTTAACCTTGATTTAGTGTAAAGTGGGGTATTATGGACATCTTGAGCAAAAACTCAAATTATTTAAATACAAGTAGGCCTACTTTGGATTCTCTATAGTAATAACTATCTGTACTAAATAAATAAATAAATATGTAATTTTTTATTTCAAAATAAATACACATCGATTTAAGACTTAAACACCCTAAGTAGCCCGTTGGGGAATATGTTAATTCCGGCTATTATAAATTTCACTCATTGGTTGCTTTTGAGAATTTAGATATTTTTTAAAACCGTTCTTTTATACTTTGAAAGTGTCCATATTTCCTGAATGCTTGGGAAATATGGACATAGGTGTCTATATTGTACAAATATCCTCTTTAGCCATAAATTTTTAAATATTGATGTTATGCTTTGAAATTATTTTTCGAACAATGTTTTTCAAATATTTTGACTAAATTATCGCATTATTTTTTAATGAATTGAGAAAAGGTAAATAGATGTTTGCTACTACGACCAGCCCAATAGACCCGCTTCTAAATATTTATTTATTAATTATCAATATATTTGTCACAAAAAAAAGCTCCTCGTTTCTTCTGCAAATTTCATGTAACTAGTCACCGCAATCACTACAGCAGATCCATTTACGCCAGGTACAGCAGATTTTAATAAACTTATTCTCTCCAAGTCGGGTTCCACATTCCTATGAGTAACAGAAATAGTAATAACTATCTGTAATAAATAAATAAATAAATAAATTTTATCTAGTAGGTTAGAAAAATCGGAAGGAATCAATATTAGTAAGTTACCATTTGGTAGCTGTGATAAGCAGTTGCGAAAGAACAATGTTGGGTTGGATCCAATGGTAAGCTTTCTAGTTCTAGCACTTTTTGAAGATTTAGTAATAAAGAATTTTTCAATTTCAATAATTTTTGAATTAATCTCATCATTATTATAATACAGAATATCTATATTTTACATCTTTATCCATAAATTTTCCAATATTTTGACTAAATTAACGCATTATTGAATTAATTAATTGAGAAAAGGTATTTAAATTTTTACTGCTGCGAGCAGCCCAATAGACCCTCTTCTAAACAGTTATTTATTAATTATAAATATGTTTGTCACAAAAAATATATAAATGTCCCTCGTAAATACTGCAAAGTTCATGTAACCAGGCACCGCAACCACTACAGCAGATACATTTACGCTGGGTACAGCAGATTTTATTAAACTTTTTTTATTAAACTTATTCTATTAAACTTATTCTCTCCAAGTCGGATTACATATTCATATGTGTAACAGAGATAGAATCAGATACAAACTTTCAATTTCGATCAGTGTCCCAAACATCGAGATTCGGATCTGATCCTACCAGAATTTTTAAAAATTAATAATGTTTTTTCCAAAAAGGATCCAAATATAATTATTTCAAAAATAAATAGATACGAATTTAACATATAGAATAATGCAATTTTTCAAATTTTTATATTGAGATTATTACAGAATGGTGGTATCAGAAATTTAATGAATTCCTTAAAGTTTGATTTTAAATATTTCGTTGCCTTGATTAAAAATCAACAATGAATCATTGGTTCCAGAGATATAAATGGGATTTGATTTATTTCATATTCTTGGCAGTTGTCATCTGTTATCTCTTCAATCTTTCTCAGTTGTTTTTCGTTGGTAAAGTTAAATATTGTTAGAGATTTATCAAAACATCCTGCAATCAAAACATTTTGAGTTAGAAATGCAACACTCCAGTATGTAATGTTCTCTGACTTTCCAAACGAACGTAAAACTGCTTGAGCTTTAAATGAAAACAAATAAAGTCCAAAGCAATTCGTGAATGCAATAGAATCTAAATTTTCATTTAGACTAATTGACCATATGTCTTCATATTTCTTTGGTAAGTGTGCTTTCTCAAATGAATGTGATTTTATGCAGTATTTAAAAAAAATTGACAACTTAAGAGAGGCGAATAAAACAAAATTCCTACAAGGACTTGAACAAATTTGAGAAATTTTGTTAACATCACAAAATGAAATGGGAAATGGTTTTGATTGAGTTAGCTCATCATCTACTTCTACTAGTTTACCAGGAGTATTATCATAAAAACGGATC
Organism: Hofstenia miamia; assembly: GCA_900660155.1. Classification (NCBI taxonomy): domain Eukaryota; kingdom Metazoa; phylum Xenacoelomorpha; order Acoela; family Hofsteniidae; genus Hofstenia; species Hofstenia miamia. Next base: position 51,627 of record CABFPE010000844.1, on the reverse strand, counting down.
AATAGTAATAAGTTACCATTGGGCAGCTGTGACAAGCAGTTCCAATAGAACAGAGATGAACTGGATCCAATGCTAAATTTTCTAGTACTACCACTCCTTGAGGTTTTAGTAATAAAAAATTTACCACTTTTAAGTATTATTGAATAAATCTCTTCATATTTATTTTCATACAAAATATCACGCAAAAAATCTCCTTCAATTTGATATCTTGCTAATAGTTGAGGTTTCATACAGACTTCATAATAAAATGCATTCTTTTCTTGTATCAAAGATCGTTGGGTTTTTTCATTAAATTCTGCATTAAGTTCTCCAATGTAGGAATGTACTTGTTCTCTTATTTTAGTTTCATCATACGTATTTGAAATTAATTCTAACTTTTCAATTTCCACTATTTGTAAATTAATTTCACTTTCCAAGAGATTGTTCATTTCAATATGAATTTCATTTACGTCAAAAAATGACTTTTTTTCAAGATTACTCACAGTATGCTCCATAAAATGTGACAGGTTCTTTTCAAATTCCTCTAAATTGATTACATTGTCTCTAACTTTACTGAGAAGTTTTGATTGCTCTTTGTTCATCTGTAGCTTGTTTCTGATAAGCTTCGTTGGCCTGCTTAATAATAAAGTCGCGCCTTCTGAGGGCAAGTAAATCAATTTCCCTAAATTTCTTCATAATTTCTAATTCATTTTTTCTGGAGTAGTCAATGTAGGTTTTCAAATTTTCAGTCTGCGACTTTATTATGTTAACATTCTTTGCAATGGCGTCTGTCAATATTTCTACTTGTTGTTGAATTGTTCGTTTATCATGACCTTCATGAAAAACCAATGCACAACTTACACAAAGCAATTTCTTACATTTGTTATCATTGCAATAATATTCCAATTTTTTATTGTGCTCTTTGCAGTAAGGAATATGTTTTGAACTTAAGGCGTATACAGTATGGTTCTCTGTTCTTTTGCTTTTTCCATGCTTAAGGCGACAGTTCATGCAGAGAACTTTCCCGCAATCTTTGCATAAATGAACTTCGATTGGTTCAATATCGTCATCACACACATCGCAATAATTAAAAGGTTTTTCAGCTTTACTTTCAAAAGACTTAAGTAGCCCAACAAACTCAGCTATGCGAAAGTCATCTTTTATTGATTTCACTTCTGCTGTTTTTCGACATACTGGACAATTAATAGTTTGTTGGTTTTTGGCATAGCTGTTAATGCATTGTTTGCAGAAAGAATGAAGACAACTTAAAGTAACTGGATCTTTATAAATATCCAAACACACAGAGCATGTTAGCAGTTCCAGATAACTTGCCATTCTCTCAAGCTTTTATTTTTAAATAAACATTACTTATTTGCTCATATAGAATAAAATGCATTCAACACTGTTGACTTGGTAATCTTGCAATCAGTGATAAAGCTTGCATTTAAGTTAAACATAACTTTCAAATGCATTTTATAATTTATTCATACATAGTTAAAAGAAGTTTGTTATCATATCAGGAAGATACCCTAAATTTCGCTCAAACTCTTATGGTTTGAAGTGTTATTTAATAACTATGTTTCATTACAAGAAATTTCTACTGTCGTCAATACCATTTTCAAAATAGAAATTAGTGAATTAATGTCTCCACTTAAGCTGTAAGTGTAGAGAGATTTTCGATGTTACTGTATGCAACCAAGAAAGAAGAACCAGATTTCATTCTTCCAATATTGCTGCATATTGGGAATGGTAGGTTAAATCTAAGTTGCCCAAGGGAAAGCTACCACAACGCAATAGAGGAGAAGGACTGCTGAGTTTTTTCCTGCATGGCTGCTCAACTCTATTTGCCAACAGACTGTGGTAACAATTTGGTGAAACGAGTCCTTCCGTGTTTAAGGCATTTAACCCAGTATGCAAGTTTAACTTCTCGTCAAGACTAATTGGTAAGCTATTTACCATCTCCATATTGTTGGATAGGTTCCGCAAAGCTAATCAATCGTCAAAGTCCTCTTCTCGTAAAACATCAATAGTTTCTCCTTTACCTGGTGGCAAGTACAAAAGTCTTCAAAGAAGCTGCTCATGTTTAACATTAGAAACGCGACGATAGGTCAAAATGAACTTTAAGCATTTTTTATTTGCTACATTATTCATTCAGCAAAA